>CAAKHG010015536.1:16541-27099 GCA_901007715.1 Dactylopterus volitans | reverse complement strand
ATCGTTATATATTACTATACAATTAATTTTTACAAGATACGAAAGGAACTCCATTTAGAGATGAATTTAGTTTTTTGTAACAATAATCACATCTTACATCCTGAGAATTAAAGCACAGGAAATGAACAGGTGGCATCATTCAGATGCAATAGGGATCATCATACAAGACTTGAAAGCCATGTTTATAAGACGACAGATAAGCAGTATCATAAAATTGTAAGAGGAAATGTGCAAAAGACCAACAACAACAAAAAAGCCATCGTTTTGGCATTTTTTTTCTTGCTCAACAGTTGTCACCGTCTTTAAAGTGGTGCGATGAAGCCAAATGAAAACAATTGAAGAACAATTTATGCAGAGCCACAGAAAATGAGTATGGTCCTTTGCCCTGGTAGAGCGTCCATTATCGGCCGCAGCACAGATACCTTTTTCCGAGATGACAGACACATTAAAAGTCGCCTCCTGGCTCCCATCATCATGGTCATGAGAAATTACTGGTTATACATGATCATCCTCACACACAAAATATTTTACTATTTGTTCACGTCTGTCAGAATGACCACACAAGCACATAAAAAAAAGTTGATGACAGCAATGAGCAGGCATACCTGTTTATGTATGTCAGCCTCTCGTCAGAATCTTATCCAGACTTTACGCAACAAAAGCACACCGAAAAATAGATGCATTGAAACTTGAAATATACTTCAGTCTGACTTTCTATGTTTTCTCTATTTTATTGACATCACAATACTCAAGTAAGTCCTCACAAGAAAATAATCTAATTGTGTTTGATTAACATCTCCCATTTCTTTGTTTTCAAAGGTGCAGGGTAGTAGGAAGTGGTCAAGGTGCTGTCATTTGTCTTCAGGAACTGTGCGGGGAGTAAATGTGGTTGTCCTTCACACTGGTGCAGGATCTTATGCTGCCTATTCACAGACTGTCCTTTTACATTTAACATACACACACATTGTTGCCCTACTTTTTGTTTTTATATTCCATTCCACGTTAGTGAAAAAGAAGGGCAGAGGGATGAGGTTTCAGATTCTTCTATTGACATTCTTTTGTTGTGCTCCATCTCAGCTTGATGTAAGTGGGGAGCTCATTCTTACCATACCACATTTCTCACTTTAATAAGACTTTTCTCCTCATGCCTTTTTCCCCTCCAGCCTGTCTGCCTCTATGTCCATCTCAGTCTGCTGCCCTCAGAGGGTTGTATCTTGATGAATGGACTGCAGACAGCCCAGCAGTTGGTAATAAGGGCTCCCTGGTGACGAAACGGTCTCAAAGACAGACTGGAAAGCTCTGCGGTCCAGTTCCTCATCAATCTGATGCCTGTAGAAGTCCATGGCCACAAGGCAGAACAGATTGACATCCACCACCTCGCTGGAGCCCATCCTGCTGATCACATGTGGCAGTCTAGTCAAGAGCAGGTGGGTTAAGTACGACAGGCCACATTGTTTGGTCAGCAGTGTCAAATTTGTATTAAATTTACACCTTGATATAATGAGATCTACTGTGTTTCAGGTAAGGATACAGAGCTGAGATCCACTGGGAGGTGGAGGCAGAGACAAAGAAGCAGGAGAGGCTCCACATGGCCATAGCCACCGGTGTCCTCTGGGTGAAGTTTGACAAGGAGAGTAGAACCCAGTCTCGCACCATTGATGACTGGCCTGTCGCGTGGAGTGTCTGGAAAACCTAAGGTTGGGAGCACAACGGAGGGAGCCACAGGGGGGAACATTTAAAGATGGCAGGAATGGGTGTGGAATATTCACATCAGTTGAAGTTGAACAAATCTAAAGATGGATAAGGATTAACCTTGGTAGTGTTAGTAGTTTTTCCACAAAAAGCAGCTTGCAAATTTCAGTTTATCAAAAACCACAATGTGGAATTAAAAAAAATACTATCTACAATGTAGTTTAACCAAGGCCATGGAGTTTTGAAAGACACCCCCAGTTTTGGCCAACAAAATTGGTAAAAGGTAGCACTTATACAACTTGCCTCTCATCCACCCACTCACAGGCACATACTGATAGTAGCATGCTACTATGCTAAGTAGTAGCTGAACCATTGCAAGCAGTTTGGGGCTCAGTCGCTTTCTCAAGGACACTATTATGCCTCTCAGAAGACTAAACCTAAACGCCTCTGCCAACCTACACAGGAAACAAATGAGCAACTTTAACTACACATAACAATCTATTAGGCAAGAATAAAACAGCCACACAAGCATTTCCAAGTGAATCATAATTTTAGCATTGGCCATGTAAACAGAAAAACTGCCCAGACAACCCCACTCCATCTCCACAGCTGTCTTACCACAGGGATCTAAACCACTAGTTTGTAGGGTAATCCAGCTTCCATATACTGGTTGAGAATCAAAGTGGTGGATGTTTGCAAATGCAGAATAGAGTTTATAGAAATCATCATTATGATGTTCAAAAGGCACTGATTTCTCCCCTCTCCATTTTGCAACCCCGAAAATAAGTATCAGTCTCCTTCACCTTGATGCCATCCTGACAATCTACTTATTAAGCAAAAGACCAGCAAACACATTCAAAACACATACCGAGCTACGTCACTGAAATTCTCTGCAAGGCTTTTCAAAAGAATCAACATCTGAATTACAGGTTGCCATTTGTGCTCAAAAATCAAAGAGAAAGGTTGAGTCATTTTGATTGTCCCTCAATATTGTCTTGCTGCTGACCTTGTAGACGACTGTGGCCATGAATTGTGGATAGGGTTGCTGATTGGACAGAAACTCTCCTATGACTTTGTTCATTACGTCCTGTGGTGGGAAGAAGTCATCCAGAAATTGGGGCAAAATCCTGGACACCACCCGCGCCTCACTGGGTAAACCTTTCCGGATCCTGCAAACGGAACACCAAGGAGGAGTAAATGATGGGAAACAGAACAAGCACGATGATGGTCTGTTAAGTACAACTGCTAATTTATTTTTGGAAACTAAAAACCTACTAGAGGTTCTAGGTGAAGAAAAAAAGTTCAAAATTCAGTGCAACATACAGGTGTTCAATTTTTGTATAGTTGAAGGTGGGTGTCTACCTGTCAAAGAGCACAGAGACCCTCTCCATGGCAACAATGATTGACTCGCTGTCTGGGGCCTGAGGGTCGGAGTGGGTGGGGCGACCGGCGGGGCTGGCTTTCTCCTTGCCTGAGGAGAAACCAACATGACCCGCTGTGACGCCCACCGCCTCCACTACAGCAGAGCCATTGTCAACCTGACCTCTAACCCCTGTCACTTCTGAACCCGACGCAAGCACCGCTGAGAGGACGAGAGGGAGGATGTCACCGGTTGAACCAGTGAGGGAGAGGTTAAGAGTGGGACACCAGGATCAACAGATTCAGGTTATAATTTTGTTGACGTCAGTTATTGTATTTCTGGGATCTAGTTATTACAGTCCTACAAAGTAGTTATTCCTTTAATTGACTGGTGCTGAAAGATTTATAACCACACATTTCCTGAGTATATTCATTCGAGATTAGCCTGTCCTGCGATCTGAATGGGCCAAAGCTTTGATGTTAATCGTATAAGTTAAGAGAAAAGGTTATGTTGGTTTGCATTAACAAAGGCCAGGTCCAGGTTTACTTGTATAATCTGCTGGCTAGCAGGAAAACAAAAATGCTCAGGGTTGCTAGAGTTAGTGAGGGACAAAAGAGGGATTAGAGGTAGGTATATCACAAGTATGTACACAAAAATAAATAAATTTAAAAAAATCACATGCAGTAAGCAAGCAAGTGTTTTAGTGCAATTTAAACAATTTATTTGATTTCTTCTGGAATTAAAGCATTTCTGATTCTGGTTATTGGAATGTTGAAAGGTCTAATGCTTTTAAATAGCTAACATGAATTGCTTCTCAATGAGTACTAGTAGGTGCTGCTGGCATGACTGATTGGGTATAAAGCGAGCCAATAAATGTGGAGGTTGTTACACTGAGAAATTTTTTTTGTATCACTAACATGTACATGTACTGTGAGGCTAATACCTATCCATTCATTGTATCGTAAAATTACTAAGATCAAGGTGGTATTCATCTACACATACTGTCCATGAAACACTAAAAATAAAGTCAGGAGCTGTATTTTTACAGTTTTTGGCATAATTATTTCATGCAAATTAGATATCTTTTTTTTTGGACGAACACCATGGCAATGTGTTGCTGTGACCAAAGTTGGTTCATGTTCCTCCTCAATTCCCCTCTGGTTTATTTTGAACCCTCTGAGATGAGGGTGATTGTGATGCACTTTTGAAATTTGCAGCAGTGTGGAAATATTTTTCGGATTTTCTATTCAACAATTCAAATCCTACTTCTTGCTACTCTAATCCTACTTTTGGTCCCTGCAGTCATGAAAGATATTTGTTGTGCATGCATAAGTTATCTTTTGCACACAAGATTAGAAATCTTTCATGATGAAGGGCTTTCGTAGCTTATGAAGGCAAATCTGAAGGTAGACTTAGAGAGGGCACATCACAAAGACACCACTACATATTGCATGCCGTTAGGAGTCTAGGATGAGAGCACAGGTAAGAAATGGGACACAGCTTTACTGCACTGAATAGCTCAAGCTTGACAGTTGGCATGTTTTAGTGAGGATGAGTGATGAAAAAATGCAGCAAGCAAGGTTGTTCATGCAGGTGACTTTGCCAGCCAGCTGAATAGTGGACTGTGAAGTTTGAACAGCGGTAATGATAGCACCAGTCATAATGTTGCACATGTTGGTTAGTTAGCCAGCATGCAGAATACAACAGTGCATTTTATGGCACATTTTATGCATCATCAAGTCAATTGGTCTTGGTTACCGGTGTACATGCAGGTTAACATGAGGCCCAGAGCTGCCATGGCTCTATGTGGTGATGGCATGTTGACTCTTTCCACACTGAGTTTGACAAGAGCGTCTCCATCCACACGTGACAACTGCTCTGAGAGCAGGAGGCGCTCCAAACCCCTCAACACACAGTGATAGATGACTGAGGGAGTGGAGTCCTCACTGGCTGACACCATCACACCGCACACCTGCAAGACAGGGAAGGATGTGGAAGACAAGGAAGGAAATGGGACAGAATGAAATAAAGCTGGTGAGGTACATCTAGAGTAGATATGATATTTTAGCCACAAATACATTTGATATGAATCTAGGGTATATTTCATTTGACATAAGTGTACAAAGTTTACATTTCTTATCACTTTAATTATATTTGCGAAGCCGTTCGCCCATTGTCAGCTGGGATCGGCTCCAGCATGACCACGGCCCATAACAAGCGGAAGACGATGAGATTGTTTTCTACAACTTCAGGGTTCTGTTTCCTCCAAGTCAAGTTCATACATTTACCTGTATAACTCCAGCCATAAAGTCAGCTCCTACATCCAGAGGGTAGTTCTCCATCATGTAGAAGGCCACTGCACACATCACCAACACATGCTGCTGGTTATGCAGGTTCACACAGCTGCAGAACACCAAGGTGAAAAAAAACAACAACATGTAATCAGTACAAAAATATTTGAAAGGTAAAAAAACATGTTTCAATTACCTTATTAAACACCGACAGTACACACTGAACTGGTTCTAAATTACATGAGTCATAATATAAAGAGAATCAACGCCTCGGTGCGCATTACATGGGTTTAAAGGCACGACGTGGAGGTGATGAACCACAATAACTCAAATTGCTGTAAGACATTACAAAGTAGGGCTGCACGATTAATGGAAATAAAATCATGATCTCGACTCATGTGCATACACGACCTCATTATTCAATGATGGCGAATCTGCCGGCGATTCTGCTGGCCTGTGCCGGGACATCATCTGCATGAAAACAAGCGCTCCCAACGAGACAGCCTCATACCACATGATGCAGAGCGACAGTCGGCAGTTCGAAAGTCAGCAAAAGCCGACAGCGTGAGGGGGGTAATGTTCCGAAGATGAACACAGAAGAAAACGAGGATGGTGGCGGTGAGAGCAACATGACAACTCCCACAACTGTTCTTGTACCAAAAAAAGCTTCACCTCCTGTGGTGTGGAAGTTTATCAGCTTCAAAGAAGACGATGACGCCATGTGCAAGCAGTGTTTTGCTATAGTATTAGCACCGCAGGGTAACACGAAAAACCTGTACAACCACCTTAAACGACACCACAACGTGCAATATGACGCAGCCTTAAAGGCCAAGATGACAGGAGAAAATCCCTCCCACTACTATTTATTAAGACAAGTAGTTTACTGGTTTTACAGTAAATGTTAGGCTTGTCACATTTAAGCTAAACACAGGAGTGCTCCCTGACCAGTTTGTGCTTGATACAAGACACAAGAGCAAGGCACACAATCAGTTTTCATAAAGTTTATAGACGATAGTTTTATTTATGTTACTTTTCCTTTTGTATGAGCAAATAAGCACAATAAATCTTTGAAAAAATCGTGATCTCAATTATCGGCCAAAAAATCGTGATTCTCATTTTTTCCAGAATCGTGCAGCCCTAGTGCAGCCCTATTACAAAGTATCAAAATGAAGCTTGATTTTAGGTCAAAATAGTCTCACGCTGGACCTATAATGGTTATTCTAAAAGGCAATTGCTTTTTATTCTCCATTTTCTTCTTCCTCTGCTAAACCCCACTCTTCAAAGTTTTTGTATTCTCCAATTAGATTGAAAGCAATGTCAAAGTCAGCCATTGATGGTTTTCTTTTCATTGTTAGCTAAGCTTATCAAGTTGGCTGCAAGAAGCTAACTCCGCTCAGCTGATTATGGAGCTCTGACGGTTATGCTCAATAGTTAAAGGTTGACTGCGGATGACCATACAGAAATAAACTAGAGCAAATCTACAGTATTTGTTCATAGTTTTATGCATAGTAGCTGGCCAATCAGAAGAAAAAAAATTCACCCAGACCATTGTATAATGAGTGATACTAACTGAGCAATGGCCCGGAGGTTGGACAGCAGGTACTCAGAGACGGTGGGGATCAGCTGTTTGGCTGTATCATCCAGAAGGTCACACTCCAGTACATAGAGAACACCATGCAGAGCCCCCATGCGGCTGGGCAGGTGTGTGCTACGCAGGGTTGTCTCCAGCAGGCGGCACACAGGCTCTGCTATTGCTTTGTCCTGAAAATGCACAAATAGGTCGGTAGATTATCATCCTACATGTTTGGAGGCTCAAAGACTCAAATCAGTGTACACACATGCTCAAATAGTCTGCACGTCTCATACACACACACACATGTCTGCTCACCATGCCCAACACAGCAGCCGCTTTACAGATTGCAGGCACCAGGTACTGATTGAGGATCTCATCCTCTGGTGGGTGAAGCCTCTGTAGTTCCATTAAGGTGGAGAACATCATGTCAAACTGGTTCCTCTCTGTAAACAGGTCCGACACTGCCAGCAGCTACAGTACATACAACATGGGGGAGCAGATGGTGGATAGTGACAGGAGAAATGAGTGGTCTTGAGAACAAAATAAAACAAAAAAACATTTATCTGAATATAGGCATTTTAGCTCACTGATCGGACGACTTCACTGATGAGTATTGTTGGAGTCCTCCGGTTACTTGGGGAACCAGGGATAAGCCACTGACTGTAGAGTTCAAGAAGAAACTGGGAACATGAATGAATGTCAACCCCTGCGCGATGCTTCCTAAAAGGATAAAGAGGTAGCAGTAAGTCAGAATACATTCTTGGTGTATATGCTTAGAAACTGAGGATGTGCATTTGTCTGACCTTGAGTTAATAGGAGATATTGGAGGGGAGGTGGGCACTGGAGTATCAACTTCATCTTCTTCATCTTCGCCCCATTCTTCCTCCCTTAGAGGAGTTATATTGTTTCCTAGCCACACTGAATGGATGGATACCTGAAGATAAATGACAAATAGAAAAAACTCTTAAAAATGAAGCTATTGGATACCAAAACAAAAAAAACCATGAACCAACAAGTGCCCATTGCATTTCCGCTTCTCTTCCACACATCACTTACCTGCCCTAATTTGTAGTCCATATCGCCCATCTCCCTCTCCGTGTTGATCTGAAGCAGCAGCTTTTCATGGCTGATCAGTGTGCCTGCTACAACAGAATTGAGGGGAAAAAGTTAAACAATTAAGAGAGGCCTTGATGCATTGCAGAACCTGGGTGTATAAAGAGTGTACAAGTAGGTTGCCCATTACCTGCAGATGCTGCCGACAGTGAGGGCACAGGGTCCCAAGCATGGTAGGGATGGTGTGTGTGGATGTTGTCTCTTTTCGACACCAGAGCCTGAATTTCTCTCTCCACCTCACCTCTGATCACAGCAAGTTTCCTTCCAAACCTGGGCACAAACAAATTAAAATTGCTGTTTTACACTCTTAAAAGGACACCGTTACAGTGGAAACAGAAAATGGCTGAATACCTACCGCGTCTCCAGGGCTTTGAGGCTTTTGTTACGGGGCTGCTGTTCCAGACAGCTGATTGCAGGGTTGCCAGCAGTAGGCAGGGTCATAGCACTCAGCACCAGGCTGGTGATGGCCTGCACTGCCAACACATTCAACTGGGTACGCTCCAAATCCTCCTAGACAGCAGAACAGATGGAGAGAGGAACATAAGTGTTTCTAAAGCATCATGAAATATAGTGCATGTACTTTATTGTATTTAACTGGGACAGTGCACAATAAACATGATTGTAAATTGTTTCAGTCATTCAAAAGCAATTTTCCATTAGTACAAAAATTAAAATTTTAATTATAACTGATGCCTATGAATTGTTCTGCATTTTATAAACATGCAGAAGGTTATAACAAGGTTAAAAGTTATAACAAGCGAGCAAATATAATAGAAATAGTGTAATAATGCAGCAATTTTTTTAGTTCCTATTAAACATAAGCAGGACAAAGCATGCACAATAGATAAAAATACAGAATAGTTAGCTTAATTACAGATACAATTGTGCTTTTAGTTGAAAAACATTGTGCATTGTTACCTACAGAGTCAAGTGTTTTGACTGCTTTATTACCATTTCATTGAGTGCATTTCTTTTTGAGCCACTCTTGGATTTACTAGAATGTTGTGGGTGATCATCATGTTGCAGTGTCCACATCCGCTTCAATTTTGAGACAAATGCTTCACATTTTCCTCATGCAGCCTCTGGTACAATAAAATAATTCATTGTGGAGTCGACGATGGTATGATGGCGAGCTGGCAAGGTCTTGCTTTAGCAAAGCAGCCCCAAACTGTTTGATTTCCAGGTACAAAAACATACTCAAAGTGCTCAGTGACAAGGCTTTATTCCTCCAAACTGTCTCTGTTGTATGGATGAAATCTACATAATTTAATTGATATTGTTTGCAGCCCATACCTGACTACCATGTGTTACACTTGCAACATATGATCCATCAGTTGACAAATGTAGCACAGTCCATCGGATGAAAATCTGTAGCTTTGGTACAGGATGTCATCAGGGAGAACAAAAGGATTGCATCTATCCCTAAAAACACTCTCCTAAGCACTCCTCTCACCATCCGTGCACCAACGTCCAGAGGAAAGAGTGGGCAAAGAGTGGGCAGGCCATTTTCCAAGAGAGCTGATTGGTCAGGAGATCGGGCTTTTATATTTGCCGATTTCTTGTCCAGAACACAACCTGCTCCGCAGCAGGTTAGTCATTCAGCATAAGCTGTCACCATGGTGATTTACCCCAGTAAGAAGCGACCCAGAATCGTAGGACGGAAAATCCAGGGTTAATCCTTAAATTACCTCGATAAGAGAAAATCCAGCTTCGTAGTACAGGACTCTGGCCTTTATGTGGGGGTTGTTCAGCATATTTAAATATTGCCCTATGTTTGACTGCAAGGGCTTCCTCCTTGCACACCTCCCATGAAAATCAAAGTTGTGCAGTCTCTTTCTGGTTGTAGATGCCTGCACTTTACCGTCAACTGTGGCAAGAGCTACCTGTAGGTCCTGTGATGACATTTTAGTATTATCGGAGATTTCTTTAAGCATCTTGTGGTCTGCTCTTGGGCTGAACTTGCTAGGGCAGCCTGACCAGGTCATGTTGGCAGTCCTTTTAACTCCACTTGTCAATTATTTTCCGGACACTGGAATGGCTGAATCGTAATTGGACATCATATTTTATTCCTTCTCCAGACTCTTCAACATTTACAACCAACTTTCTAAAAGCATCAGAGAGCTCTTCTGAGCTTGCTATAGTGAAATTACTTCAGCAATCAAGAACAAACCAAATTTCTGAGGTTTAAATAAGACAGGCTCCTCCAAGATCCTCTCTAACAATGTTCTAATCTAATCATGTGAATTTGATAAGGTGCACATGATTCCAATTTTAGGCATTTTAAGTAGTAGGAAACCATGAGGGTGTTCTAACTTTTTCGCCATCTCTCAATGTTAGAATGATCAAAGATCAAATGTCCATATGCTTAAATTTGTTAAAGACAAAGATTTTTAATAGGGTATCCTCTTTTTTCACATGACTAACATATACACACACACACACACCACATAAGCACACACGTCAGTAAAACTTTTATCTCCTCTTTTATTGAAGCGGTTTGTGGCTCACCCTGGCACACCACAACACACA
>CAAKHG010015533.1:3479-18401 GCA_901007715.1 Dactylopterus volitans | reverse complement strand
TGCCTCTTCATTTGCCTCGATGGTGCTAGCCAAATGTTTGCAAGCATATTATTTCATTATTTACTGACATATGCGCAGGATGTCAGATTCAAAGAATAGTGTCATTCAGGTCTTGTTCAGTCGTGAGTGAAAGTTCGGTCGGGTTTTCATGCAGACTGTGGAGACACTGGCGCTGTTTGTATAGATGAAGTCTGCTGACCTTAGAACACTTTCGACATAACTCATGTGCTTATGATGACAACTTTTAGACAAATAAATCAGGATGAAATAATGACCAGTTAATATTTTTAAACACTTTTTTACACAGTTCATTCAAAGTGTTCACTACGTATATCATGGAGAGAAACGGATATAAAATGCAACTTCATCGGTCGGCAGAGGCACACAGCCATGGGGAGGTAATTCTAGTCGTCTGTACTCCTAATCTCCTTCATATATTTTATGAGGTTGACACAGACAAACTTACATGACATGAGCAAAGGAAAAGACAAAGAGGCGATGTGATGTGGGCAGAGCTAAAAAAAAAATCTTAATTTTCAGAGTGGATTTTTACGAGTTCCGTGGTCAGTCGCAGGCTGGAAACGATTGTTAGCGACTAAGTGATTGTTGACGAGCAAATCACTTTAAATGTATACACAGTTTAACACAAACATTCAAAATTGAATGGGTCTGGTTGCATTTATGTCCAAATCTCCTCCAGGGCATTTACAAGTAGCTGATATTAAATTACAGCAAAATATACAGCAAGTCATTTTTTTTTTTTAATATAGCCCAGATTCACAAATCACATTGCCTCAGTACAATCTGTACAGCGAGCGACATCATCTGTCCTTAGACCCTCGATTCAAAGTGATTATGCTTGACAACTTTGGTGGGGAACAGAGTTAATTTACAAGAAAATGCACACACACACTGCAATATCGTTAGTGGAGCAAATATCACATTGCGAAAAATAGTCATAAACAAGGGGCATATTTTTAGGACCACTGGGGTAACTATTCTTCAATAAAATTCTAGCAGCAGGTTTGCTGGTATATTTAAAGGTGGCCACAAATTCTTCAGGAAATCATATTATTTTATTCTTTGTGCACCTAGCCAAAACAAAATATTGGTTTCTCCGGGAATATTTCCTGCTAGTGCTTACAAAATAATAGAGGATTATCAATAAGAGCATTTGTAGTATAACTTAAAGCACAAGTATTAGTAAAATCCAGACAATGCTCATCTTTACAAATGTTTTAATGTCCCCTTAAATCTAAAAGGCCTATAAAAAAAAATAAATTAAAAAAAAGTGATCTACTTTAATTCCTCTCAGTATCCCTCACTTGCTGGGATGTTAGGCTCTGTGCATTAAGAGGTGCATTAACATTTCTTCTTTTAGAACTGCATGCACTTTAATCCGCACACAGGCCGGAACAGCAGAGATGCTAAGAGAGAGCAGAGACAGAAACAAACAGTGCAGAGGACACCGAGGTGTTGAGTGAGTGAAAGCAGAGAGCCACTTTAACTGTTTGGGATTAGAAATAAAATATATTACCCTCAAAAAATGAAGCCCATTATTGAATGGCCTCATGCATTCGCAGATGAGAACCGCACTAGCCCACAGAAGCACCATGAAATATGTATTAGCCTGAGATATGGTTTTCCCTCAGAATAATAATCAATGATGTGGACAGTGCAGCGCAGTAAAGACAAAATCAAATTCCAACAGCCACCCACAGACACAAACTCAGTCTGGTGGCATCGCAGCTGCTGGCGGCACCGTTCCACAGGGAATCTAAATTACGTTCTAGGGGCAGTAAGTTCATGCAAGCTAGACAAAGTTGTCATTGTAACACCGACTGTGCCTCGGAGTCTCCAGTGGCTCTTTAGCTGTCAGAATATCTATGTTTCTGCATACAGAGCACTATGACAAATGGTCTGGGGACGATTTTCAGGTAAATGTCAAAGGTTTTTATCTGGCTTGTCTCCGTCTGTGGCCCTGCACCATGTATTTTACGTATCTTGTGTGTGCCCGTGCGTGCGCGCTTACAAGGCTTCTAAATATTGCGACTTTATTATGGAATAGTTGATATTTGTGCCATTTTCCAGGTATTTCCATATTTCCCTTAAAATCCCAACGTTTTGCACATCACTTTCTCGCTCCTTGTGACATTATGTGCCCCACATGTGGAAGGTACCTTTATTTGCCCAATTTTAACGTTTGGCATCAGTATGAGAAGCACACTATCGGCTACAGTCACCATGGCGCATATGTGACCATGAAAGAGGTTTGTATTTTATCCACAACCATCTTCTTTTTCCTAAACCTAGCCTTTTTTGTTAGCCTAATCTTTGATTATAGCACTGGAATGTGATAAAATATGAGTAATTGTAATGATTTTCAAATGCACTGTAAACTGTTGGCACTCACAATGTGTTGCAAATGAGGATGTCACGATTGATATATATTAATATATTATCATTTATAACATATTACACGTTCCTGAAATATATTTCCATCCTTATTCACCGGTCAGGAGTAACATTTAAACAGTGGATTTAGAAGGCTGCTTTACCAGTCACCCCTCAGTCAAATCAAATCAGGTTTTCAGGGAAGCAAAATGCAACTGAAAAAAAAACCTCCGTTAACTAACAACCTGAGTCTCTCTCTCTCTGCAAGCTTTACCCACTTTCACGTCATTGGTTTTGTTTGACAGATTAGTGGAGTGTCATGGCTAAAATTGGCACAAATTTGCATCCCCCTGAAAATGAATCCTGATGACTTTAGTAAATGGATACGTTTACTATACTCGAACTATTCAATCAAAGGCATTTGGATATAAACTGCCAATAGCTACTGATCGAGATTTGTGTTTTAATCAGGACCAACTGCACCACCACAACACAGGTGAAAGCTTGTCAGCGGGCAGCCCACTAACATCTGCAAGATGGCCAACGGCTGTTAATACATTACCCATACGTATCTCATTAAAGCTACAGGAGTTGGGGGGATTATTACTTTTTAATCCAGGACATGTTAATCCTGAAGTCCTCGACAACCAAAAGCAAGTTCAATTCCCTTCGACCTAAGATTTTAGGATGAGAATCAAGACGACGATAATGATGGCTTGTTGCTGTAAATTAATGCCCTCTTGCCAAATAGTGCTCACAGATCATTTAACGCAGCTTTACGAGGCAAATAAAGAGTCATATGCACTTAATTGATGGCAGTTACAGAAGAAAAGGATTTCGTCTAAGAAGGATCTAATCAGGATGGGATGAAAATCTACCTGGGACGAAGCTTAGCTCGTGCTTTGTCTGTCATGAAAGAGCAGAAGTTTATGAGGAGCCGTTATCTTTGGATTTCAATTGCTTTTGACATTTCAATGGCTGTAGCAGTCACTGATAAAGAGAATAGCATTGGGAACTGGGAACTGTCTAATCTTTGCAACGTGACAAAAGAGCTGTAAGAATAATGGCTCTGATGCATGTTAATCTATAGCCATTATTTACATATGATTTTTTTTTAGTTCTGTCTTCCTATTGACAGAAAGTAGATGGTGGTTACATCTTAGTGGTCCTAGTTACTGGCATTTCAGCTTTGCGAAGACTGACATTTCTTTTCATGACAAGATTTGAGGCATCTGGATATGAGGGATAAATGATGCTTAATGTCTTTGATACTTGGTACTTAAGACATACTGAGTGGTTTATTCCGCATGTTCACTGTCACATCACTTTCCACGTTCAAAAGGCAGGGTGTCTGCGAGGCTCCGCTGACAGCGCCACTGGCTAATGCACTGCAGTATTCACTGATCTGAAATGCTATTTGGACAGTGACACGTCTTCGATGGCTTAATTCTTTGCTCTTATCATTTTAACTGTCAGATCACACTGGAGTTACGGGGGTAATGTACCGAAATCTTCCCCTCTAACAATCGTGAGATGAATAGTTAAGAACATGACAACCCAAAAATTACAGAGTTCCTGATATCAGCTGCAAAGAAATGCAAGTGACAGATTACTTACCTTTCGTGTTAACTTCTCTAACAACCCAGAAACATCAGCAGTGTTTTGACATTTTATTTTCAGGTACCTATTCATTTCCCAAGTATCCCCCTGAGAATGACATTAAAATCATGAAAGATTCTGCGTGGACCAGATAGGGAGGTAAATGCAAGCTTAATTTAAATCAGTCCCAAACCACTGTTTCCTTTACAGAGATTTTAATGAATTCAAGATAATTTTCAGGCCAGCGAGCAGTCGAAGAGTAAATGCCCTGAATCAGCATTTACTGAGACTTAAATTACTTCACATTTCCTGAAAACCTCTATACATTAATGCTACAATGTATAACATTTAGACGCTCTGTAAAATGTAAACAGAAAGAAAATGTAGCGATTTGCAGAACACAAAGACGCCCCATTTAACACCCTGAGCCTTTTGTGTACTCAATATTTGCATTACAGTTACTTGTGATATTCTCACTTTTTAATCATAAGCAGTAGCTACTTCAAAAAACAAGTAAGTTATGGATGATTCAACGGCGGCGCAATTCCAGTGCAGCCCTGGGTGCAGCCTGTACATATTCCACAAGAACAAAGAAATGTGTGTTTTCTCAAGGTGGCAAGAACAAGGTCAAAGTTAGTTCTGGCCAGGACATTTCATACATACCAATGGAAAAAGTAGGAATGACAGAATTTCTGCTTTGACCCCCTCCCCCCAACATGTTGTGAAGTCTGTGCTACCACCAAAACTACTGTTTCAAAAAGTTAAATAACAAAAAAAGCAAAAATTGTTGGAAAAAGCTCAGAAGGGTTTTTTTTTTGTTTTTTTTGTTGTTTTTTTTAATCAAAGTGGTGTATCAACGTTTGTGTGCCCGGAGGCTCTTACATTTGAGTCACCTACTTCAAATTTCTGACCAATCACACTTTAGTTGTTGGACACCAAAGGAGAAAAACATTCTGCCCAGATGATGTGTCGAGAACAAGCTGCGAGAACTCCCAAACCAGCCCTGGAAGAGAGAACAAATGTCTCTGTTCCTGCAGAGGCCGACAGGCGGAAGGGCGTTGTAGTTGACGTATTTGATCACGTATCCAATAAGGTGAGATGTTTCCAATTTTGTTTCAAAACATTTAGAAACAAAGACTCTGCCTTGACTGCAGTCAAGTGTCGAGCCTCACCAACATCCTCAGACCAAGGCGGTCTACATTTACCTCCAACAGTAAAAGTCCAAGTGTTGCTCTCAAATAAACAAAGAGCTCGGTTAAACAACCCCCCCCAACATGTGGTCTAATCAAACCAGCTGATCAGCCAAGCGATGCACCCTTAGCTCACATAGCCCGAGCTCAGTACTTGTCACGCGAGTTAAAGGTCCAGACACACGCTGCTCATCAGCTGAGCCAGTGTGTTCGGCGTAGCGCATAGAAGTACTGGATCAGAACCGGGGTGGTCGGAGCGCAACGCTCCACCACCTCTCTCTCACTCTCTCGTCTTCTTCCCCTCTGTGCACTAACTGCTACCACGCACTCCACACTTATCTGAGCGTGTGTGAGTCAAACTCCCGCTGAGCCCCTCCTTTGTCTGGTGAAGTTTTATTGGTCAACCGGCATTTTGTTTTGCCTCCCCACGTCCGGCCCCACCCACAGGTCGTGGCTGCCATCTTGCCTGCCTCTTTTCACGCCTACCTACTCACACGCACACGCGCGCGCGCGCACACACACACACACACACTGTTGTTTGCTCACAGTGTTTGTTGTTGTTTGCTTGTATCCGTTTGTATGTAGTTAGAGAGTAGTCATAATGTAGAGCCGGATTTGTGTGCAGTAGTGATGTTAACTGTTTATTGATTTTACTGCTGTTAATTGTCCTTGTTTTGCTTGTGTGCTGTGATACTAGCTGGTTGTCAGGGTCAGTGCCGACCTCCACTCCTTCTGTGTCCACTCTTTAAATGCCAATATTCCTCGAATATTGACATTTTGAGATGAACATCGTTTGAGACCGATTTCACTTGTTTGGTTATTGGTGGTTCCCGGTGGTGCCCTGTTTTTAACTAATTTCAATTTATCAAAACTTTCTTAAGTTTTGAAAATAGTTGATCATCATCGGTTATGATGATCAATAATCACTGATAACCAAGTTTAGCTCCTACCATACCCAAGATTTATGGTGCTGTGTGCAAGGCCCATAATATCAACACTGCCCAACAGTGTATGCACAACACAAGCTAATGAGGCAGTGAAGACGACCTGCCTCAAGCTTCAACAGCAATTCCAACATCAGTTTTAACATCGTAAGAAACAACAGTCGATCTTTTTTCCGTATTATACCTCGACTCTTGTGTGCAGTAACAATAATATAGCCCATAAAACCTCCATCCCAGAGGAGCCTCGTCGCATAAACCTACCACCCCTGACTTCGTGTATCATGATCACATGGTCTTATTTATGCTTTTAGCCACATATGGGATTTATGTTGGATTGACATGGTACATTTAACACAGCAATTTCAAATGTCTGCAAAATAGAGTGGAAGTGATGCATGGAAGTGATGCTGTGTCCATGTGTGTCAGCGAGTGTGTGTATGAGGCACACACATCGCAATGTTCCCCCCTCTGTTACTGCAATCAATCCCTTTAATTACTCTGTCGTCGCCGTAACCAAAGCCTTCATCAGAGCCTTCACCAAAGCCCCAAACACTGCAATCCTTCTAGAGTAGGAGATCGAGGGGGAGAAAGAGCAGGGAGAGAGAGAGAAAGAGAGAGAGAGAGAGAAGAGGACCTAAATTTCAGGTATATGTACCCTGCCACAATAGTGGTACCTATCTAATACATTACAGACAGTATGGAATTTGATATCTCAATGTGTGAACCTGGCAGTTTGCTGCACATCCATAAATCTTTCATTCATGCAAATTGAATGTATTAGCATGCATTAGCCATTCATAATCAAACATCATTTCTAAAATGGTGTGCATCAGTTTGACTGATACAAGAAAATACACACATCTTATTCTTTGTAATTACATACCCAAAGTGTTGGCATATTTCCTCTGTTAAATTTCCCATCTGCACGAGACTTTCCAATTGTGCACAATTGTTGTGGTATTTTTTTGATGACCACCTATATGGACACATTACACAGCGCTTTCCACACCATCATGGAGAAACCAACTGAGGGAGTATCTTTTGGAAGAACTGTGTTAATCTGTCCAATAGAGTGACAGAGCCTTGAGATCAAGGCCTGTTTAATGTCTGCTGGCCCATTTCGAAACTTAGTTGTGCTGTTCCCTTTAAACTGTCAACTGTCTGTCAGTTGATGGCCTAACGATTCAATGAGTTTAACATGGTGCTGTTTTGCCACCAACCCATCATCAACCCATCACCTCCGTCTTTTGCACAGATTTTCCCTTATAAAAGCAGCTGGCACACATCACTGGCAAAAAGATTAATAAAGGCAAAAAAAAAAAAAAAATACAAAAAGGATGAGACTCAATGTGCCATCATTCACTGATTCCTCAGCAGCCACCTTGATCTCTGTTGAAGCATCTGCTTCCAGCTGCCTGAAGCAGAAGCTTTGGCCGACTCAGCGCAGAGCTTTGGAACTGTCTGACTCGCTCCTCATTCATCACCTAACCTCCTAAAAAAATCTCCCAAGTCGTCAACACTTAACCTGACAGGCCAGATGTTTTTTTTTTTAATATTTTTTTTACATAGAACCATCTGGGAAGTCGACCTTAGAAACTGTAAAAGAGCAGGCACTTAAAAAAAACCAAAAAAAAAGTACTTGGCAAGCGAATGGATGAGCTGCCGTTTATAGGATGCTGATTGGTCTGGCCCATCGTCATTTGAGCATAAACACTTTGGTCTGGAGTCGTGTCAATCGGGATCTTGCAAATCACAGCTGCCTCACAAGGTAAGCCACCACTCATCTTTGTCACATGACGTGACTGTTTTAGTCAGACATCATCACCTATGATGTCACTGAGGTCAGGACGGTCAAATTGATATCAGATCAAAGTAATAAATATCGCATAACCATTTTTGACAGCATGGGAAGCTGCCATGGTAAATTCTTGTCAGTTTTGATAAATCTGCAACCTTCACCTTGAGAAGAGCTGTGTTTGGGTGTAATGCTGTTATGCGCAACCGGCGCATTCACCTCAACAAAATCACACACACAAAAAGCTGCTGGAAACTTACCACACCCACTCCTGCAACTTTTAAAAAATAGCTTCCAGGTGTCCCTGGTTTGTTCATGAAAGACTTTATGAGGCAAACAGTGCTGTGCAACTTAAGATATGATTATGTGACAATTAATTATGTGACTGTTAATTTCAAATACAACAGAATTATGATGTAGACCCTTGGATTAATGGGATTAGAGCAGTTTACTCATACGTTTATTTATCATTGCACCATACTTGTAAACCCACGCCATCAGATTTGTGGCTGTGTGTTCAAATCATGCTGCTCTGCACCTCCAGACAACAGCAGGGTGTCCTCATATTACTATGGTCCAGTGATGTCAATGTCTTGAGAGTATTAATAACCACAAGTCCCAATCCATATTCCACCTCTTCCAGCCAGATTGCACTTTGCACTGCTGCATCTACATGGACCACAATACCCATGAGACCCGCACTCTCCTCAGGCTGGGTTTCACATTAAAATTTGATCATTCCCAGGAAAACGAACCACTGTACCGTTGATGCAGTTTCAGTTTGAGTGTTTGTTGTTGAGTCTCAACAAATCAGTATTCTTTCAGGCAAATGTGTCATATTGGAAGCGTTCATGATATAATTTAAAACTGTGCCACTTTATTTCGCTGCTGCCTATCCTACTTTGCAGACTTTACAGCAAAACTCTTCAATCCCACTCTGCCTATTTTTGACGCAGGAGGCCACTGAGTTGTGTACTCTAGTTGACTTGCTGAGAATGCAGTACTCTGCAAGCCTCTAGGCGGTGTTCAGAGGCTGGCCCCAGGGTTTTACTTAGCTTTTCATCATTCCCAACCTTTAGAACATGCCCATAGGAGGTGACAATGTTGTGGTTAGGCAGTGGTGTTATTGTTCACCTCTGCTGCAGCTCGTTCTTTTTGTCCTGGGAGCTGGTTGATGATCTGGTCTTATGAGATCACAGAAAACAACCAGTCAAATGAGTCACACAGAGAGAGTCTTTGATATGGTTAAGAAGCCAATGCTTATAGTCACATGCAGGCAAACGTTTATACAGATCATGTCAGATGTGCTGTGCCTCAGCTCCCTGGACAGGAAAAGCCATTTCTGGCTCAGTAAGCTGACTGTTTAAGTGCTGTCGGATGGAAAATGGAGGGAACATGCATGGTTTTATCAAGCCAAAGCAATATACAGTATTTCTTCTCCCTTAGTCAGCGCTGTGTCAGCTATGTTTGTACCATTTTTACCTGTTTCGTGTTTCTTTACGGCTACTGTGGATGACATGTTTCAGTTATGTATGCATTAACATTATCATGTTCAAGAGGGCAAGTCAAAGCTCATCCAAAACCTTGCTGGATAACTCTTTTTTTTTTTTTTGCATAGCCACCCGTTTTTGGAAACTGAAAACCTGCCAAAAATAAAGATTTTTATATATTTTTTTCCTCCACTGACTCTAATGACTTGGCATTAGCTTGCTGATGTGACTCATACACCAAAAGACAGAATCTATTCCTGAGTGAACATAGCAACCAATTATGCCAAAGTGAAAAGTACTAAAGCCTGTTCAAGCACTATTCCTCAGCCCGAGGATGAGATACAGGTTCAGTGTTAATAATACACTAACCATGCCTGTTAAAAACATGATAAATGTCTGATTAAAACTTGAGCAAATTCCAGGCTAAGAATCCAAGTCGAATGCTCTCAGATGTCACTCTTGCAGGGCAAACCACGGTGCTCCGAGGCTGTCCGATCTGTGGACGATTAGAGACATAAGTGCAAGTGATTGCCTCACCACTGCTACACTAGCTCCACAAATGTCTTTTCCGGACCCGACTTGCTGTGCTCGCCTTCCCAATAAGTCAAGGGCACTCAGTTTTCCTGGGTGGCAGGTGTCCAGCTGCTGACCCAGGCCTGAGTAAAGCAGCGTTGGCAGGCATTGGCTGCTTCTCATTTCCCCATTGCAGTGCCTCATGGCGTGCGCATGGCCGGTGGCTCTCCAGAGTACAGCTTCCCTGGACTGCTCTCTCCTCCCCACAGACTCAATCTAATAATTAGGTCAATGAGGGTGTGGGCGTGGCTCTCCAAGAGTCATCAGGTTATTTCCACCACACTCACTCTCAAAACACACTTCAGGGAAAACTACAACTAACAATTACAACGAAGGGCTGACTACAATAAACACTGCAAGGTAAAATGTCAAAAAGTATTGAAATCAAAACATACAAAGGAAAGGATAATATAAAACAATACAAAATGGCTTGCACATGCATTTCTAGCCATCTTACACGCAATAGTTATTTTTAGTCTTTTCTCTACTACCAAACATTTTCTGGCCACGTTCTAGCCTGAGCAATAATGATGCATGCGGACCCAAACCCATACTGTTATTCTGGAAGATCAAAGCTCTACTCAAGCCCACCAATAACATTCCTCATTAGTGTGCAAAATGGTTTGTGCATCAACTGGTTCCACTTTAATTCTCCGAAACTATTCAAAACTATCGGTCATGCAACTGTCTGTGATTGTTCTATAACTTGCACACGAGGTACAGCAACTAAACCGGCAGGCAGCTACGTCTTCATTTGCAAAAGAGTATTTTTCTCTCCCTTTTTCTTGTAAAATTCTCTAACACCACCGGGCACAAACCAGTATGAATCAGTTGCAGAGAACAGACCAAAAAAACAGAGGAAGTCCATAAAATGTGGTTTTATTCTAGAAAACTTGATCAACATATGTGATGCTTACACAAAAACAGGTGGTGCAGCGGTGCTGTGTGAAGATCGAAAAACACAGGAACACACCGGTAGAATAGTAGAAACCCTCATGCTGTAGCTCTGTCATGGGGTAAATGCCAAGCAGCCATAGGCAAATAGAAACCCAGGAGGTGCAGTAGCAGACCTCCAAGTCAGAGGGTTGAAGCAATTTTTGGGATTCAGATTAGACAGGTGACTCAGAGACAGGCACGGTCAGCATCGGGGATTCAGTCCAGGAAAGAATGGTGTGTGTGTGTGTGTGTGGCATTCACCAAAACATGTCCAAATCTTAGTTCATGATCATATCACTCTGAGTTAGCATCTGTCATGTTCTTGGCCTACAGAGATTGGCTGGAATAGTGTAATTCCTTTTTGAACAGTGGGATGAAGTGGAGATGCACTGTCCAGATATGAAGTACAGTCAGTGAATCAATCCAATAGTCTATAATCTCTCTGTTGCCACACTCATACAGGTACCATGACTCCTCCCTGGCTCCAGAGACTATGGCGTCAGTTCTCCTTGAAAATGACAACTCAATACTCTCCTGTAAAGAAATAGAAATAGAAATAGAAATACTCTCCTGAAATAGACAAAGATCATACTACTTACATGTCAACAAACCAAACATTCAATGAAGAAATTTAGAATTTTGGCCCAAATACCCTTCAAGGGGAGCAAATTTTGACTAGCTGGTTTCAAAAATCCATTTTTTTCCTGGAGATAATGTGCTTGTTGTGTGGAGTTTATTTGTGTATCTCTCCTCAAGTGCCTTACACTGTGTTTGTGCACAGACTTGTATGTACTAGAAGTGGCTGAAGTATAATGAGCCAAAAGTACAGTATGTACTCTATTATTGATTGGTTAATCAGCTGTGAGTCATGAACATAAATCCTCACTATGGAAGCCGTGTTCGTCATTGGCCACTGTCTTTTACCACTTTTAAAAAACTTTTAAAAACTCATCCTGTGTGAACCTGGCCTTTTAAAAACACCTAATCCATTTTAAGAGAGTTTGTTTTCTAAAGGCATTTTATTATTATTATTATTATTATTATTATTATTATTATTATTATTATTATTATTATTATTATTATTGTTGTTGTTGTTGTTGTTGTTATTATTGTTATTGTTATTGTTATTATTATTATTATTATTATTATTATTATTATTATTATTATTATTATTATTATTATTATTATGGCCTTTGTTGTTCTTTGCAGTTGTCTCTCCTTTATAAGCTTTTGTCCACAGTTTGGGTATTTATTTCTTATGTCAGTGACATTGCCTTTCTTTTGGTTTTACTAACAACCGTCATAAAAATAAAAAAATAAAAACACATGAATTGTAAGATCTATTTGCATTTGTAATTTAGCATTTTTTCATCTACACTGACCGAGGTGACAAATGAGATAGAAAAGCAATGAGATGGTATTCATTTTTGAGAGATGAGCCACAATTACAAAGCCATCAAGGCAGGGCTAAAATGCGCCAAAGGCTTATTTTATGCAAATGCTGAACAACATGACATGGCGACCAGCAGCAGCAGCAGCGTGGAGTCTGGAACTGCTGTACTGGGGTCTTGTCTGACTTAATCGTGAGCAATCAGTTTACTGCAGAAAAATATTTTTAGTTTGAAATCATTTTGACTGTACTAGGTTAGCATTACATCTCCCCTCAACATTCCTTGGTGCAATTCACAAATAGAAGAGGCTTTAAATTAAGTGAATTTTAAGTCTTAATACAATTTAAATAGGTGGGTTTTATAACCTCAAGTGACCATTGAAGGAACAGCAGGTTCAGGAGCTTGCTTCACCTGACATCACCTTGACTGAATGGCAGTTTGTCACTTTGTCTCTCGCGTTTGTCACCCATGAGTGCCTCTGTGTCGTTACTCAGGACTAAGCAAGTGTTGACTTTTTTCAGTGGTGTCGAGAGAAGCTCAATTTAATCCAAAAAAAAAAAAAAATGATATTGTTGACTCGTTAAAATATGTAAATATATTCTCTAAATTATCTTGCAAATGAACCTTAGATCACATAGTATTTCATTCATGAAAAAAAAAAATGTTCAAATCGTGTTGGAAAACCAGGTGATGTTACATTGACCCTCTGCTTGGTTTGCTTCTGTTTGCAAAGAATCTATTTAGTTGTTTCATTGCTGTTGTTTTAATTTGGTGACACAAGATGCAATAGTCAAGATTTCTTTTCAGTGCGCACAGTCACCATGAGTCATGACATTTACAAGATCTCTTTTGGAAATGGGGCCAGCTTGACTCAGGAGGTTTCTGGTCACTCATTCCGTCACTGGCTCCTCCGTTGATGTGTTGCAGTGCCCTTGACGCCGTGCTCCCTAACTCCTCCTGATGTCTTGGCACCTTGCACGGCCATCAGTGCAGGAAAGGATGGGTGAAAGAGGCAGTATTGGTAAGCAATTGAAATGAAAGCATTTAAGGTTTAGTTTGTTTTGTTTTGTTTGTTGTTGTTTTCATCCTCTCAGGGAGCTGAAATAATCCATCAACTCTAATTGTGTAAAGAAACCTCAGAAAAGTTTCTTTACACATGCAGTGCCTGAAAGCCCAGACTTCTGTTCTGATGCATCGCCTTTCACGCGAATGTGTGTCGTATCACACCGAGTTAGACCAGAGCCAACTTGCTCACGCTTAACGTGCCTCAATGACACAAGCAGACCTTCACTGAGGTGAGGATTCTTCCACACGGCATTCATTTTCTCTGGTTATTTCTCCCCTCCTGGCTTGTTCCATTGTTGCGCTCTGTTCTTGTGCCCATCTGCTGGCGATGAGCAGCTGAGTCAGAAGACTCAGCGGAGAAATAACGAGAAATAGGCTCATGGTTTGACATCATTTCCATGCGGACACCTGGGGCCAATCGAGGAAGTTGAATTGAAAGCAGTGGAAGCTCAGGTGCGCCAGAGGCTTTCATCACATAGGAAGTAACTAGCACTCAGGCAGAATTAGCTACACAAATGAGCAAGGATGCAGTGACGGCGTGAGCCATGCAAGTGCAAGCACTCTCGTTAATGACCCGCAGTCATGCCGAGTCTCTCATGTTGTCTCTCTCTCCCTCTTTTTCAATCAGACATGCACGTCTGCAGTGAAAGGATCCCTGACCCAGAAGTGCCAAGCAATGAGACTACATTCAGTTGCCGTGGTGTATAATGCACTTTGATCACCTCTGATCAGAATGTGTGACACTTCCCAGATTTTTCACTCTTGCCTGTTAGGGATTTGAATAATAAAAGAACAATTTCTTAAAAGTGCTTTTAGTTTTTCAATCTCATCTCTGTGCATCTCCGTCTCCACTACACGAGTTCATTTGAAGCAGGCAAGGCCTGAGGGGTTTCCAATGTGGGTGACTCTTTCAAGGTGAGGTTACGTCAGAAGCTTAATCCTCGGCTTTTATTGTGTGTGCATATGTATAATGGAAATGACCCTCCTCCCCCTTGTGCTTTTCACTCCTTTTCTCTCAGCTGCCACTCTTTGATCCCAAACAAGCATCTGCCAGTCAAGCGCGGTGCTGAGATGGAACCTTGAAGCCACGGCCACTCAGGCAGTCGTAATGAATCCAATTCCTTTGAAAGTCGAGAGTCATAAAAATATAACCTCTTCAGGAAACTGACATGAAGTCAACCAGCCCACCTTTACTTCTGTCTCTCCCTCTCTTATTTTTTTTTGCTGCTTTTTCCTTTCTCATTAAAATGCGACTACACGCAGAAGTTATGTTCGATCATCTCTCAGCTATTAACTAAATGATATGACTGCACTGTAATGAATTATCTGTATATGATGTTAACATTGACATTTGGGGAGCGACACACCGGTTCTCATCTGGTCTGGCTTCAGGACCTACTATCACCCCTTAATGACAAACCGTGACACGAATCGAGGAAAATTTTCCACTTCTCAAATGCATTTAATGAAAAGATGGTACAGTTTGAGCCTGAGATAGTACAGAATATCAGTATGCCAGCACAAAAAAAAAAAAAAAAAAAAAAA
>CAAKHG010015525.1:0-27879 GCA_901007715.1 Dactylopterus volitans | reverse complement strand
GATTAATCTACAGAGGCTAAACAATCATAATGCAGTGTCTAATTTGTGAAACCCTTTATTCTATTTGTGAAAATGCAATAAAGGCACAAATCTGAATAATGAATAATCTACAGAGGCTTTAGCCTCATAAAGACACAGTTTCTGATGTGTGAAACCTTTGTCCTGTTTGTAAAAATGACACACACTAACAGACTTTTATTCTGTTTTTGTAATGGTCATCTTTATTGTCAGATTAAGCCAAGTCTGTCCATCTCTTTTCTGAATGAGATGAACATCTGTTCCTTTTCACTACAAAACAATAAAATGGTTATGTTTTCACAAATAGAATAAAGGTTTCACAAATCAGACACCGCGTTATAATGATTGTTTAGCATCTGTAGATTGATCCAGTCCCGATTTGAGAAGTCTAGGTGCAGTAGTTTTTGAACTGGACCTGGTCTAACATGGTCTGGATCCTGAAAAACCGGAGAAATGTGCCTTTATTCTATTTTCACAAGTAGAATAAAGGCAACCGTAACATCTTAACACAAATGTCTAAAATATTTTTCACTTGAAGAAGTATCACAAAAAAAAAACAAAAAACAAAAACAGACAACCAGTGGACAAGCAGTCGCTGCACATTATGTTAATTTCCCCTTAACTTTCCCCTTAGGTGCCGACTCGGAAGCCACCCGTGCAGTAGCATGGCCCTGTGACTGTAGCTGCACCTTCAACGCCCGCTCAATCACTGCCATGTAATTTCGACAGTATCTAATGATACTAAATGAGCCAACAGCGATTCCCCCGTAGGTACTAATGAAGATGTCAGCACAAATTAGTGCCCCGCGTCCATTACAAACATCTGTTACAGAGCTTACCTGAGCTCGCTAGAAAAAAGATTTCAGGAATCTTTAGAGTACAGACCAACGTCATAGAATTGCCAATTACACGTCTGTCCTATGAAGCCAAACAAAGAGCGGCCGGCAGGTGAGCACAATGCATAACGGACTCCCTCGGAGCTCGTCACTAGCTGAACGACGGCTAACATTGGCGACCATCAGAGGTGGTTTCACACAAAGCTTTTTTTTCTTGCCTATTTTAGAAGGCGGGAATCCGTCAACATTAGCGGCTCCGGACGGGTCTCCAGCAACCGAGCCCAGCGACAGCAGGACGGCGAACAGGCGCAGCAGGCGGCCGCTCATAGCGGCCGCGGTGCACAGACGTCCGGGAGGCGACAAGACCAGCGGATGCGGCGCAGCTCTGCTTCACTCCTGCACAACGCGAGCTATTAGCGCGCTCTTTCGGCTCACATGTCGATTGGCTCTGTCAATTAGAACGGTTAAATTTGGAATTGCTGAGAGCTAGTGCACAGCCGAGGGTGACAGCGGTGATTCACGAGCGTATACCGAGTAACCCGTCTCGCCAGCATCCGGCAACATCAAACGCTCTGGAAGGCTGCTTCTGCTTCTGCTGCTTCTGCTGCTGCTGCGTCTTCTCTTTCATTTTATGGGTCGTAGCAAATAGCGTTTAAGGTGCTTTACCGCCACCTGCCGTGTTGGAGTGTTTCCGACAAAAAATAAAAAAAACACCCACATTCTGTTCATCTAGTCTAGTCGTCTCTCGCTCATCCGGGTCCGGGTCCGGGTCGCGGGGGCAGCAGTGGCCTGCCGTCCGACCCACATTGCACCAGGACCATATGGGTCCTCCTGCAGGAGGGTGGACCCATATCTCTGCCTCTGGCTGGACATGACCGGAGCCCATGGACGACGGCCCGGCCACCAGGCGCTCGCCGACAGGCCCCTGCCCCGGGCCCGACTCCGGGCCTGGCTCCGGGGCAGGGCCCCCAGTAATACCCCTCCGGGCAGGGCACACTAGTCCTTTGATGTTTTTCCCTTACAAAAAAACAAAGAAAAACAAAACCAAAAAAAATAAATCCACCGTTCTAATCACTAAATGCATCCTTAAGTTAAAATGCTTTATCTCCCTCTTCTACTTTAGCTTAAATCTTTGTATTGTGTTCTATTGTACAGAAGCGTATTGCTGCTGCGCCATAGAAAGAACTATAGATCGGTACCACGTCTTAATGTGATGAGTTAAATGTTCGCTGCGGCAGCCAAAGGCTTCCGTACTTCTGATAGTGACAGATAACATGTTCAATAAATAAAAGACCATAAATAAAAGAACAGATGACCGTTCCTTCTCTGCAGTTTTCTCTTCTCGCCGTCAGTCCTCCCACTGTTTGCTTCACCATATGCCCTCCTCAGTTTCCTTTTTTTTTTTTTTTTTAGCCCGTTTTGTTCTACTCTATAAAGCGTAGCAACAGCTGCACTGTACTTTGCATGTACAGGAAAGTGGTTTGATGTTCATTCAATATTCACATTTATATCGGGGAAAACAAGAAATCCAGTGCTTTAATTCTTGTTCTCCTTTGGTCTGTTTATATTGGGAAAAATGTTTTTTGTGGTTCCTCATCTTTCAACTGTCTACCCAATTTCTTTTTTATCTGATATTTCTTGAGCATAGTCCAGAAAAATTATACCAGTTATTGGGTAACTAACTGATACCTTCTTTTTCCATGTAATTTAATCTCTCCTATCATCTAATTTGAGGCCTAAGCAAAGTCAACCTGGGTTTCCCAGCGTGCTTTAACAGCCTTTACAGCCAAAGGGTCATTCTGACTTGCTCAATGGTTCATCAGTAACTGCTTTATAACTTTGGCTGAGTGGTAGTCCTCCAATCTCCACTTGAACTGCTGCTGCTGGACATATCTCAACAGCTGCACACAATCATCCCTTATTCTGAATCACATAACTCAACAAATACTATGAATGCAACACTTTTAGGTCAAAGATCTAAAATTTCTTCTATGCCCACCAGAGACTGACTTATTCTCTCAAATTCTGTTCACAAATCAGTTAAAATCTGTGAGTGAGCACCTCACCTTTGGCTGCTACTCAGCCACCATGACGGGCATAGACCTACCATGATGCTGATCAAACAGCACAGTTGCTTCCAAGACCCTCGATTCCATTGAGGAAAAGCTCAGTCCAGGAGGGTGTCATCTGAGGCAATGCGATTCTGAGCTATACGAATAAAATTCACTTGATGCACCTGGTGTTAAATACTCCTCTAAAAAAACAAAATCCAAAAGGACAACATGTTGAAAAACAGTGGAAGTTGCCTTTATTTTGTTCAACAGAGAAACTGCTGCAACATTGGAGTAAACCACTGAGCAGGAACTAACATTCGCACTGAGCCGCTGAAACATTAACTGGCACAGTGGAGCAGTAAGGCTAAAGGACGCCTCGGCCAAATGTACTCGCGCTCATGCACACACCACACATAAGACACATTCTCACGCACACACACTCAACTTCTTTTACATCAGCTATCTTACACATCTGTGGCTGCTTTGGGCAGCAGCCTCATTGCTATCCCTCTCCGTCCAATGTGATCAGTCGGAGGTGAGGTGTCAATGGTCATCTTCAGATCAGGTAACCTCTGTTCCCTGCTCTTGCCTTAGATGCTGGGCTATTTCAGGGCTAAGAGGCCAAATAACACAGAGACCTTAACCGTTCATCTCTATGCAACTTAACTCCCAGCATTAACACTGTGAGGCCAGCCGTAGGTCTGGAGGATGGGGTGCCGGAGGTGTTTAGGGGAGGTCATGCTCTGGCCGAAAGAGGGCAAGGACGAGTAGGGCACCAGCTGAGAGGGTGATGTGATTGGTCACTTGGTCGAGCGCCGGGTGGGCTCAGAGGCTGTCGGGGGAGGTGGTGGCCCGCGACGGTCTAGGTCTTCGATATAGAACATGATGAGCTTCCTGCGCTCCTCAGGGACACACTCCAGAACAAGGTAGCGCTTGTCATTCTGAAGGATCTTCTCTACATCCTTCAGATGCTGCTCTGACTCCTGGATTAGCTTTCTTGACCTGGCAGAGGGGTGGAGTGTAGACAGTTCATCACAATCACATCATGCCATCTACTCTTCGAAGCTTATCCTGACCTAAAAGGCCACTTGCATGCTTCTTGCATATCTTGAGGAACGCTCATCTGACATACGTCAATTTTGGTGGTTGTGTTACTGAGGACACAAGTGAGTTCAGTGTCAAATTTGGAGGAATTTGGAATCAGGTCAAGTTTTATATGATAAATTCTGAATAAACTGGTGAACGGCCACTCTGTGGGGCAACATGTCACCCACTGGCAACCAAAAGCATAATGCAGCAGGCACTCCACTCCCATTCTCCTCTTCCGTAGCAGTAGCTCTCTGGCCGCAGGACATACTCACTTCAAAGACTGAAATTGCACCAGAGAGAACTACAACTTCCTCAATACATTTGATATGAATACATTTTGAATTGCATTTCAAATTAGCTGCACAAGGTTCTAGAGCGGCTTTTATTTTATGAACAATCAGAGGCCATCTTCTCTAATAGCCATGCAATCAACCCTTTTCAGACAGCTATGCTTTGAATGTTAACTGCACTAGTTTCACCATTTTACACATTTTGTATTTGAGATACTTTAATCAGATACTTTTGTTACATCATGGTTTTTTTGTGTGGCCTGCAATTGTTTTGGGCTATTTATATGGAATGAGTGTGGAATAAATACAATTTGGAATAATCCACATTTATATAACCGACACTTGTCATCTGATGTAAGTGAGAATACAGACCTGTAGGTGATAAACTTTGTTTCCTTTAGCAGGGTTCTGAAGTCAGCTTTGGCTGTGATGTACTTGTCTTTGATGTAGTCTTCAAACTCCCGCTGTCTCTTCTACAAGCAGATTAACACACCAAACACCAAAAATAAATAACGTTGAAATGCATTTTGCACTAAAATGTTTACCTAATTGAATCGAACCTTTAGGAAAAATGCAAAACCATCAAATATCCTCTTGATCATTTCAGAACCGAGGTTGATATGATAATGATCTGATGTTCACAATAAGACATAAGGATTTCTGTGAAGTAATGATTTGATCGACTGACTCATTCCGTTTTTCACGGAATTTTAGTTTAACTTATTCCGCACCGCTCACAAAAACATCAGTGCTGTGGCTGTGGACCAGCACATAGATTAGGCTGCAATTCTCATTCATTTTCTTGAATGAACACATCAATTGATAACTGATTAATCAGTAATAATAAAGTACTTAATGAGCCTTGTTCTCAGGTGGTTTTATTCAGTGAAAGCTGTACATTTGTTATGCCAATGAACCACAAACAATGTTAACGAGCAAAATAATTAACAATCTACACTGATGTGGTGGCATAATAAGGTGATGTAGTTTTCTGTGGCTGAAGTCACCTTGTCAGCTGAAAGTTATTGTGCTTGTCTGTAGTGTATTGGGAGGTTCCACTTTCAACTTGCGTTGCAGCCACCATGTGCCGATTTTTCAAGTGATAAAACACTGACTGACTGACTGAGTTGCATTATTTACAATGAGCACTGTCTTACATGCCCTCCTGCTTTCATCGGACCTCTTCCACTGTGGTGCCAGGCATTTTTCTAAGCTACAGTACAGTACACTACGTCCTCTTGGACAATAAAATTTAATACATGTGTTTTTCCAGAGAAATAGGAAATGAGATGTATATTTAATATATTTTACGAGGTTAAGTTCTCAACAGCATTTAATTGATGATTCATTAATAAAATAGCTAATAAAGATTTTTTAAGCTTGTCCATACTTAACCTGAACTAGATGAGAGAGAACACTTAGTGTATTGAGCTGGAAAACAAGTTTAACAGCTAGGGAAAGTACAAAACCTCTGTCATTCAGGCTAACCTGTTTTCATAGAGAACAATCAGTCTTGAGTTGCTACGGCTGGTATTCGGTATCGGGTATTCCTTTGTGGGTGGTTTATTTTTCATCAGGGCAATAACAGTACGGCCTGGCCTATCACCAGAGTCACAAAACTTCAGTGAATTGCTGTTGGGGAAAGTGACTAATTTATCTTTGAGGTTATATGAACAAAACAGTCTTACTCTGTCGCTGGAGGAGAACTTTATACAGCGAGGGTCCTCCTTGATGACCTTCTTCACCTCCTTCCATGTGGTTGTCAGAGTGATCTACAACATAAACAAACGATTACCAATTCAAATTTAGGCTTGATGACAGAGCAACATGACCACAGCTGAGAGAACACAAACGTCATGCATCATTTTCACTCATTTCACGTCATGCATCATTCAAGTCTTTCATTGCAGACTAATGATCTCCAGCTGTAGATCCCACTTTTGGAATCTCATGCTTAAATGCCCTTCTTACCATGCTGGTTTCATCCAGTAGTTGCCTAAAATGTTCTTTCTTCTTCTTGGCCAGTGCTTCTACGTGTTCATTAAACAGCTTCTCCTTTTCCTCCCTCTCCAGCAATGACGCGGACTCCCAGCGATGGTCCTTCCGCAGGTTACGACGTGTATCTGACCATGTTGCATCTGAAGAACGTACCTGTGCAGTAAAATAAGCAAAACAGCTTGAAATTTTTAAAATACAAACACTTGAAAATCTTGTGCATGTTCCAACGTGATTCATTCATTCATTCAAATGTTTAATTAAAAAGGCTCCCAAGCGTCCACTGTAATTGATTATCTCAGCATCAACAAACTTGACTTTTAATCCACTTGGTTTCCACTGGAAGTCAAAGGGATTTCAACTATTCAATTAACACATTAACTCTAATCATTTCTTACTTTTACCAATTTAACATCAAATCATGAAGGTTTCAATCTTGAATAACTGCCTTTTTATAAAAGATGATCTTTTAACACTGTCCTCAACTTTCATCAGGTTAACTCATGCAGGCATACAGCACCATGCAGATAAAGACTAATAATAATTCTTCTAATAATTAGTTAATAACATTTTCTACCCAAAACAAAGGCAGTCTTGAGACAGACACCCAGCCAACACAATATTCAAAGACCACTCAAATGCAAATGAAAACAATCAAATTGAAAATTAAAAAAAACAATGTGCAGCAAATAAATAATGACTTACTAAAATCAAAATGTGATATACATTATTTAAACTTCAAGTGGAAAATATAATTACTGCCTCACAATTGTATGCCTCTACTAACCAGTTAAATTGCAGTTGACATAAATAATACTTTCCTCTTCTGTTCCTGAACACCGGCATTGAATGATGACTATAAAATCTCCAATCATTTCATCCTTAAGTTAAGAAGAACATTTGTGCCAAGAAAATCGCTCCAGGCTTTCCTGGCCTGTCGTATTCAGGGGAATGGGATGCACTGGCTGACGCCTCAAAAATATAACACCTCCAGCCAGGGCTGCTGTAACTGCAGAGCTGTTAAAACCGTATCTCACCATGTCAGACATGAGAGCTTTGAAATGCTGGATGGCCTCCTCCCTCTTGTGCTGCTCTCTTTCTCGGTCGATTTCTTTGGTCTGTTCTGAACGAGCCTTCTGAACCTCCCGCTCTCTCTCTCTGAGACTGGCCTCGATACGAGCCTGCCGCTCCAACTCTCGCTCTTTCTCGATGTCGATGCTCTGCGGGGTGGGATGAGGCGCAAAGTCACATGGTGTTAGTTTTGGTTTCCGTGTGATGATGACACCTTGGATTAAGCTCAAAATCAGAGGTAAATCAAGTTCTTAATATCAATTAATTAATTGGGTCTATGAGATGTCATTTTTGTCCCATTTTGCATTGTGTTTAACATTTCACTGAGTATGAGACGAATCATGCACATCCTTCTGCCGCCCGCACGCACAACTCCTACCTTAGCCTGTTTCTCCATGTACTGTTTGAAAAGTTCTTCTCTGAGTGCTGAGCTGTCCACAGCCTTATATCTTGGGTCTGTCTCCAGCCTCTCCTTCACCTTGCTCCACCTCTGGCCTCCCTCTATATGCTGCTCACTTAGGAGATCAAAGAAGTCTTGCTTTACCTGTGTGCAAAAGTAAAATCAATTCAAAACCCACGAGGAAGCCATTCTGTGGCACCCATGCAGAACAGAGATATTCAGTAATTCGTTCAAAGTTTGAATGAGTGATACCTTCTCCCCTCTGGACTTGGAATCCTCTTTCTCTCTCTTCCTCATAGCAGTGATGAATTCGATGAAGATGGCCTCCCTGTCCTTCATCTTCTCAATGGTCTTAAAGCGAGGGTCGCGGCCATGCTTGACTGCAAATTCACTAAATGTTGTCCTGTTAAAATTAGAAACAGCAGTCTGAACACATGGTTTCTTCAGAATTGTCAAGAACAAATAAGACTACTAATTTGTTTCAAAATGTTTTAGATTATACATGATATTAATTTAACAAAGACCGCATATATTTTAAATTTCAAATATTCCTTCATTAGTCCCACAATGGGGAACTACAGCAGCAAAGCAGACAGCTGATCAGTATCAGTAAAATTGTAATAAATATCAGACAAGCAATTTACCAAGGAGAATTACATGTGGTCTTACACCTGTGCTCAAGAACACAATGGCAGAGAAGTTACTTTCCACTAGAATACAATGGGAATGAAATGCTGTCATATTTGTGATATGATTAAAACACACTTGATCATTCCAGAAGGTCACTTCACCTGGGTGTGAGTTTCGCCTCCTCCATCATCCTCCTGAACTCGTCTTTGGCCTGCATCAGCTTGTTCTTCTTCTCCTTTCTCTCCTCCTCTGCCCGTGTCTTCACATACTGATCAAACACCTGACATCAGAACAACAGAAACATTTTTAATAAATTCACCAGAACATGTAACCATACTGTGAAAAAATGATGAAATAATATCGTGGTAAGAAAAATATGCACAGTAAAGGTAGAGAAACTGAACCTGTTTCCTCTCTTTAGGATTAAGCAGAAGGTAACGAGGATCAAATACAATCTTGTGAAGCTCTTTGTCCCAGGTCGAGAATGCAGACACCTCAAGTGAGAAAGACAACACTGCTATGAGACAGACAGCTAAGCAGTTACTCTGTAGCTTTAAAATGACCCTGAAGTTGTGTTTGTTGAAAAAACAACACAAAACTCAAAATGTCAGATAAAAATTCACAAGGTTGTCCCTCACAATGAAAATGCAGATATAAGGCAAGAACAACTGAAGTAAATGATAAAAAGTTACGAGATAAATTAATGCACTCTGAAAACCAAGTCCTGTGATGGGATGTCTGAATATTACATCAAATATCATCAGCTCAAAAGTAAATGGTACCCCTCTCTCCAGCAGCATTTCTCTGAACTGGGTCATCCGGGCCTCCAGCGGCACGATAGCTCTCTCTCTGGCAGCTCTGAGCTCTGCCTCCATTGCTGCTTCCTTCTCTGTATCTGCCTCCTTCACGTCCTCCTTCCTGTATGGATGAAACAACAAAAGTCAAAGAAAGTGGTGAGACAAAGACGTGATTAAAAAAAGAAACGAGATAGAAAAATTGAGGAAAAAAACACAGGACAAAGGTGAAGGAGGGCTGGTGACAGTTTTTCTTTTAAGAAAACCTTGAGGTTTTTCAGATCAATATCATTAAGGGAGGGGACATGCATGACTTACTTCCTCTTTTTGGATTTCGTAGGCTCCTCATCCTGATTCTCTTCAGTGGTGACGGCCAACTCTGGCTCCTCCTTGTTGATACCTGCAAAAACCCAGAGACATAAATTGAATGCAGCCCAGTAAGCACTGAAAAGTGATTGTGGAAAACGTTTTTCAATTATTGTTTCCATCTGGCCCGAAAACTTCCTTTGATGAAACAGAACACACAAATGCCTGTTTGAAAATACTTAGCACACAGATACTTTGCTCACAGCTGGTTTTGTGTTTCTTGGTAAACTGTCAAATCCATCAATCAATCTGAAGGTATCTTATATCTTTTATTGTTCCAAAACAATCCCAGAAGTGTTTAATCACTAAGTGCAAGTGTGTGTGCGTGTGTGTGTGTGTGTGGTGTCACCTGTTTTCTTATTGTCCTCCAAGCCTCTTTTGTGTGGTGGCTCCTGAATGTGCTTGTCAACATCAGCTCGACCAACCAGCTCCTCAGGCCGGTCCCACATGGACAGCCGCGTTGTTGGGTTGTAAAAGAACACGCGGTCGTCGCCTGTCCACACCACACACCTGATTGACACACACGGCCATTGACAGCCGGCACAGAGATAAAGAAAAAAAATGAATTAACTAAAGATTCACTGTAATTAAGTGGAGAGAAGCAATACTGTAGTCTGTCACGCAGTCCTCGTACCACGGCGTGCCAGGGATCGGGTTGGTTGCTATCGGTCTGGCTTTCTGTGCTGCTTTTTCCTCCTCTGTCATTTCCTCTTCTTTGGGCTCCTTCATAAAAGAAAACAAAAAGTTCTCATATATATAACATGTACATCCTGTATATCATAAAAATTACTCTGTTTAGCAACAATATGCTTTTTTTTCTTCATCAAACAGTTCTCAGACACAGTGGTTATACAACTAGATATTAGTTTAATGATTCACAGGAATGCTAAAATCTAAAGACTTCAGTTTATACAGTAAATATTTGAGTTGGTAAAGAAAAATGCAAAGACTGCTATTTTTTGAACAACCCAATATTCATTTTTCTTCATTTCTGTAATTAAAACATTGATAATTTTTTTCATGTTCTGATTTAAAATATAATATGCAGTGTTCCAAATGCATGGACATAAAAACTATTATAAGGGTCCTGAACTTTACTCACATCTTTAAACACTGCTATTATTTTGAATACAACTGTATTTAGTTTCCCAATAAGATGATTTTAAGTTTCACATACCTCCTTCTCATTGTTTGTATTTTCTGTTTTGCCATCTTCATCCTCCATCTCCATTGCCTCAGCTTCATCCTGCGCCAGACGCTCTTTGGCCCTTTCTGCTTCTTTTTCTGGGGAAAGGGTGGAGGAACAAACACATACACAAGCATTACACATGCACACGCAAACGCATGCACACACAAACACGGTGAGCTTCAGTGTGTAGTTAAACTCAACAAATATAACTTAACAAATATTCTAGGTTAACCGTACGCATTAATTTCATATGCATGATTTCCAAGATCCGGCTTAAACCTGCATCTAAATCAGGTGTCATACCTGCAGGTCACACTGGTACATTTTAGGATGCTAGACCAGGGTTCTTGTGTGTTTGGCTGCACATCTCATCTGATAACTGACAGCTCCAGTGTTGGAGCTGGTTTCCAGTATAACCAATATCTAAAGCTTCATCCAGTTTCACTTTATGCTCAGCAGCAACAAATATGCCTGTCATACAGATACGAGTTTAGTTTAAAATCATCAACAAAACACTGAAAACTTAAAAGAATATTCTCACTATATCAGGCATGACAAACTTTCTGCGTACATGTGTGCGTGCATGTGATTCAGCTATGCCTACCTTTATCAAGCACGGCCTGTGGTTTCTCCCAGGTGGACTCCAGTGTTCGGTTATTGTAGTAATAGGTTTTCCCATCAGCTGTTTTGTACTCTGACCACTCAGGCAGCTGCAATGATCCGGCCATGGAAGCAGGAGCTGCTGAGAGAGCCAGCTGAGGGTGCATCATTGAAACTAAAGGTGGACCCATACCAGGAAGCATACCTTTCAGAGAGGGAAACAGACAGACCATGATTGATTGAGTTTTTCTTTTTGTCTGCATCACTAGTAGTAGCTGTAGTGCACTGTATGTTAAGAGAAATAATTAGTTAAGAAATCAGTTTTTGAAACATTATCTCCCAGGGTGTCAACCATAAAAACAGCAGCATAACCAGAGGTAAAACAAAGAGCTGTGTGGGTATAACAATACGGATTCACTGCAACCTAAATGCATTTATCCCCTCAAGTGTTTGCCTGTTCATCAAGATGAGTACAAAATAAGAGTGAATAAAAAAGATTATCATTTTGTGGAGAAAAACTGTACAAGTCCAAAAATGACTTGAACAAATATAACTGACAATAAACACAGGCCACATACACAAACAAACAAAGCTGTGACCACACACACAACCATGCCACAAAAGTAAACATGACCACAACATGTAAGCTAAGTAGTATACTACGAAATCAACAGCTTGGATTACTGGGGTTTTCAGTATTTCCTAACAAACACCGTTTCTGTCTCCACTAGTCACCAAACACCTCAAGATGATTGATCATTAATGATGAGACACAATGTGAGATTTTACTGGCTGCAGCAAGTGTCTCCTTAGGTACCAGTCACAGTACACAGAGAAAAACAAGTAATTCTTAAAACTCTACTAGTTCCTGAGGACAATACACAAACTAAGCACACTAACTTTTACAGGATACTTTTGTTTACTCCTCTAAAACAGGAATGCTGGACACTGCGTTTGAGCATTTGTGCAGTAAAACATAAAAAAATGAGCAGGTAAAAAAAATATCTTGGAAGGGCTGTCTTTTTAAAATCCAAGTGAGCACAACAACAACAACAACTAAACATCACCATGTATTCCACTCCTTTCTGTTGAAATGAGGAAAAAAAAAATTCACCAATGTACACCGGATGGCTCAAGTTCACATCATTCACCACCATGCCATTGTTTGAGGGTTCCCATATATACCATATGACTCATGTAGACATCATTCACTACCATGCCGTCTACTGTAGACCTGAGAGGTGAGCGGGTGGTTGTTTACCGTTGGCGCTGGGGCCTGCCTTTACACAGGGTGCACCTACTATCTGCATCATTGCTACACCTGCAAGAACAACGGACAAGCAAGCATCTGGTTGAACACAGCAGGACACGAGACATCAGCTACCATGGTGCACAAGACTTTTAGTGGCTCCACTCAGACAATCACTGGACCAAATTTGAGGTTGTGCATCAGTGGTGTGTTCTACAAACTACAATTGTTACTCAGTTGACGTTCATGTGCCTGCTATGTATTGAAAGATGCCAAGAATGAAAAGTTGGAGAATGAGTGCAAGTTGGGTTTTAAATCTAAACTCAGATTTATTTGGAGGCCTTGATGTTAAGATTAACAATTTAAGGAACAGAAATATTTGAACAACACAAATAGCCGTCACTCAAGAAGCTCTCAGTCTATTTGTCAGCTGAATAAGACATAGCGCTGTTTGAGTGTAACTGATTTTTCCAGACATATTTCCCACAAAGAGCTCAAAAAACTGAGAGTATTCAGGACCCAAATGAACTTTTTTGATAAAATAATGTCAAAATGAGGGACAGAGAGAAAAAGAAATGAACCAAAGAAGACACAAGAGAAGAAAGGGGCAACAAAAAAGACCTTGGAAACAAACATGAAGGACCATCGCGAGCATCAGATACATTATCCTCCATTTAAATCTGAGCCAAACGGCTCCCGACCCCTAATCAGCATTTTTGCCGTGAAATCAGCACTGACAGAGCAAAATATATTTATCTGTGCCCACAAGAGCTTTTGAAGACAAGTGCGCCACTTAAATGTGCAATACATAATGGGTCCCGTAATTCTACCCCCCCTGTAGCGCTCCAGTAACAGGCAGAGGGGTGTAAAGAGTGCACTGGCTACATTCATTGTGTTGTTAGTGTTTTACACATTTAAGAAGCCCATTAGGCTAATCCATTAATCTTCATTTGATTTCATCTTACCTCTAGATGTCACACACTAACACCAAAATTCTGGACTACAATTCTGCCAGATACAACAGCAGCAAGACCACCATCATTTACAGTGTCTTTTCCTACATATACATATTAATGACAACTGGTTAGTGACATGGTAATACCAGTGTCTGGTTCTTACCTGGTAGAGGGATGTGCATGCCTGGCAAGGGCACCCTAAAGGGTGGCACCATGACGGGGGGAAAGGCAGGTATGGCTGCGGTGGGCTGGGCCACACTGTGAGGCAGAGCTGCAGGCAGCAGTGGCACGGTCTGAACTGCTGTAACTGGTGATGGCACCGTGGAAACAGTCACCACAGTGACTGGAGACACAGCAACAGTTGAGGTCACTGTGGCAACAGGTGTCAGGTCTGCTACAACAGTGGCTTTTGGGGACAACAAGACAAAGAGAAACACTTTTGTTCAGCTCTGTGTGTTTTTGTGCACACTCGCATGATTTAAGACTTTCTACTGACCTGCAATAGTCACAGACGGGGACAAGGTGGTGGTGGAGATTGGACTCGAAGTGAGTGTGCGGGAAGGGGTTGTGGATGAGGCCTGAGTAGGGGAGGCTGCTGCAGACATGCTCGCTGTAGTGTTGACACTGCTTGAGCTGGCAGCTGCAGTCACCCCCACACTTGTACCTGTCGCAGCAGACCCTGGCCCAGCAACAAGCAGAGGGTTGAGCTCAGACTGCTGAATGATTTTTACACCGTCTGGTTTACTCCACGATGACTCTCGGGTCCTGGCGTTGTAGTAATATGCCTGCAGAGGAGAAGATGGAGAGAATGACTTAAGTATAAAACTAGCATACAACTACTACAAGCAATTTGCATATTTTAAATTCTATAAATTCTAATCATTAGTACGTAATCATGAAATCAGTAGCTTCTTTAAATTTAGCCATCTTAAGTTAAGGTGTTATCAATTACTAAGTGTAATCAAGAGATTAAAGTCATTTGGTTTTGCCGAGGGCAACGATGTTTTAACTGAGACTTCACATCCCTCTTTGAAAAAAAATTCCATCACAAGGCCCCAAGTCATATTCTACCACCTCGAAAAGCCGGTAGTGAAATAGAATTTGAGGAATAATCCTTGTACTTTTAAGTGTGCCCTCTAGGATGGGGCTGTAGCAGTGGAGGTAAAGCATATGTGAATTGTACAAAAGCTTCTTGCTGCATGTAAGCTGAGGGTCTCTTTAGGCCTAAACACATATGGCACATTTGTGCATGGTAATGAGCATGGAGATGCCAGTAAGTGTCTCAAAGGATAATTTTGGAGAGAAAAATGAAAATATACTAACATAATAGTTATTGAGATGTATACCATGGCATGGTGGAATGTTCTTCTCTTATTGGCCAGCAATCCTTCATTAAAACTTTATAATGAAGTTTGGCCCAAGATTAAATCACTGCAAATTCAACTGTGATGACCATGCAACTCCTGAACACAGCTGTAAAAGCCTTGTAATCAACTGAACTGAGTTAGCAACTTTTAACCAACTTGATATGCTGGACTAATGACAAAAGAAAAGCCACCAGCAGCCAGTTTCTTTTAGTTTGTCTGAAGAATACAACAAGCTTGAAGAATGGAGCATAGCACAGGAAGACATTCCAGTTATTCACAACTGAGGATAACTAAAAGTGTAATGAGTTACGGTAATGCAGCCGCCACGTCACGTTCCTCACTTCGATAGAATTTACATACTATTGTGATGAGACGGCTTGGATGAATTTTTCCTTGTCGTGACAACAGTAAGCTCTTGCTTCATAACCTTTCATTTTCATGTGCAAACATTCACGAAAAATGTGTTATTGCAATTTTATACCGCTGGTGAATGACTATGGTATAGGCGGGGTAGTAAATGCCTACGTGTGCATTACACAGTTCTAAGGCACAACATGCAGGCTGCGTTGGGTGGTGGCTGCTGTTATAAATTGATTATCCCTTACTTAGACTATTTAGATTTGATATAAGGTTATATGGAGCTAAAGCCTGCTTTGGTGCTAAAAGCAACTGGTGACAGCCTGCTGTGACACCAATGACATGATGGCTAATAGTTGACACAGTACTGAACTGGTGGACAAGATATAGTGCATCCATAATATCACATTTAAACACATCAAATAATTTTCAGAACTATAAAATTTAAAGACAGGGATGTTCACAGTTCTACTACACACTTATCTGTGATTATAACAAACACAAATATTTCAGGTCATTCCAATAGTCCGGACTCCCGCTAGAAAGTTCATGATTTTATGGGTTGGTGTGAGATAGTCTGACTGGTCAGACCCGGTTCTGGAGCTCCCATCAGTACGGCCTTGCCTGCAGCATTGATTCTCACACGGGCACTTAAAGCTGACGCGCTGATTAGCGTTTCCGAGACCATTTTAATTGCCGTACCCCGTTCAAGATGGACTACCTCTGGAGCAGGATCAAAGACGGGTGATGTCTTGCTGACTGCAGACAACCCGTGACGAACCCCCTTAGACAAGCATGTGTTGCGAGAGACTCAACGTTGGAAGAGACAAGAGAAAAAGACGTTTTAAATGTCTCTGTGTTCAACTCAGTACTTTAGTAACTTGACACTGCATTTCTGACGTCTGACATTTAGTTAGTGTCCCGCATCTGTTTACACGTTCACAAATCTGGTTTATTTTATAATTTCAGCCATGTCATTGTTTTAAGTTACTGTTGATGAAAACCAATATTTCCTAACTTTATTGCTTCATCATGTAAGTTTTTTTTAATAATTTATAATAGGGGTGTAACGGTTCACCATACCTGCGGTTCGGTTCAACTTTTAGTTTTTAAGTTGCGGTTCGGTTCAAACTTCGGACATTTAGTCGTCGGCTGAATCGGTGGTTTTCAACAACAGAAAAGGGACGCATGTCCAACGCCATGAAAACCCCAACAGGGTTGGTAATTGCTTTTGCTCGCTCTGATTTCGGACCAAGTTTCATTCTGAAGGCTTCATGAAGATCTGGCTGTTGTGGGGTCGTCGCTGCTGCGCCGGGCTGAGTGAGGTCTCTGTCGGCGTGATATCGCTTCATATGCTCTAGCATGTTTGAGGTGTTAGCCCTCGCTCCCACAGACAGTTTCGCTGAACACAAACGACAAATAACTTGCGTCTTGATAACAACACGACCACCAACCTCTGTAGTCTCAACTGGAAATCCAAAATGCCGCCATACAGACGACCGAAGAGCCGCTGGAGGGTCTGCTAGTTCAGGTTTGTCCGGCATCAACACAGGTGAGAGGTTATCCTGTGTTCAAGTGCGCCTCGTAATTTTGACATGCGTGACCAAACCGCGGTTCAAGAAGAGAAAACGAGTCACTAAACCGAACTCCTCTGAACCGCGGTTTAGCGGTTCTGTTCAAAACCGTTACACCCCAAATTTATAGGTAATTAAAAATGTTAATAACCATTTTACAGCCACTCATTTGATCACTTGTCAAAGTGCTCTGTCAGTCGGCTGAAATACTTTCATTGCTGGACCAATGTACCATACTGTACAGAGATCGTTGCAGAAGTGGTGCTCATTGTATCTATAGGAAACACTTCTATTCAGGATACATCTGTACAGGTCCCACAGTTTACAAGATTGCCAAATTACAAAAGAATTCTCCATCGGTTTTCCAGATTGCATAACCCTTGCATGTTGCTTAGGTATGAAATGACGCTTACCTTCCCCTCTGGCGTCTTGTTCTCTACCCATATCTCCTCGGTGGGGTTGAGTGCAGGGGCTCCAGATGCAGGAACTGGAGGCATACCAGGAGGAAACAGCATCCCTGGAGGCGGTGGAAGGTTCCCGATAGGAGGGGGGAGGAATGGGGGTCTCTGCAGCAGAAGAGGCCAAACAAAATTTTCAGATGGTGATGAGTGGGGCAAGGATTCAAAAAGCAATTTCTTGGGAAATGAAAAGTTAACTACATCTACAAGTCAAGTACAATCACTGGCCACATTTTAGGTAAATCCGTTCCAATTCCATTAAAGCAAATATCTAATCAGCCCATCACGTGGCAATAACTAGATAAATATATCTAGACATGTGGACGTGGATAAGATGATCTGTATAAATTCGAATTGTTCATCAGAATGAGAAAGAAGGGCGATTTATATGACTTGGAACACAGCATGGTTGTTGGTCCAAGATGGAGTGGTCTGATCAACTGGGATTTTCACACTAGTGCTGCAACTAATGACTATTTTGGTAGTCCACTAATCTATTGATTATTTTTTTGATTAGTCAACTAATCACGATTATTTCCGTCACACCGTGGATCTGTCACTTGTGGATATATCTCATATTCAGGACTTCAGTGCATGTTTTAGTTCGCCTGCTTTAGTCTGTACACCTGTGAATGTCACCCTGTTGCCCATTCACTGCCTTTACACAACATGATATAGAAAATTAAAATGACTCAGGAAAGTAACTTGCATGTGTTTTGTAACAAAGAATCATTTTTAAAAGGATTCAAAATACAAATGAAAGTGCAATTTTAAACTTCTTTCAGGCCCCACATCTCCTGAATAACTGAGTAATATCTTGCTTCCATGCTCTCAACATCTGAGCTAAATGCAAAGTTCAAATGAGGTTTCGAAACACAATTTCCAGTCCAAAATAACCTCCCTTTAGGAAAAATACATTTAACATGAAAAACTCTTTAAAGTGCAATGCATAAATGTGAGCAAAATATAATCTTTCACTTAAGCAACTTGCTTAATCAAATGTATTTCAAAAACACAAATTGTAAAGAAAATGAAATGAATGACAAATTTAAAGTGCAAGTTCAAAGAGAAATAAAATGTCCAAATAATGTTTAAAATTAACTTTTAGCATGACCGATTTGATTTCATTTCGTTTTTATCATTACCTCCATTTCAACCATTTCATCATCTTTGCATCGGTGTTGTACTTTTACAGTTGTTTTATGTAAATCACTGATCACATCATAAAAATGATGTGCTATGAATATAAAAGCACCAATCTCTGCAGTCTTGCCAAAATTTTTGATCTTTTTCAGCTGAAAAAAAAAGAAGCCAAAAGCCTATGGCACACAACAAAGACAGTTTAGTAATGCACAAAATAACATTAGATCTTACTTACCTTCTAGTTACTCACTCTTGTGCATAAAGCACGACTATAAGTGATAACTGGTTTAGCAGTAAACACCGGTAACTTGCCTGGCTCTTATTGACCCTGCCTGAGCTCTCATACGCAGTTCAGCGCTACAGTAAAAGCTAGTTGGCCCATGGATCTTATCACAGCAAGCATCTATGACAGTGACACGCTCTGTTCGCCAATATGAGACTGTATTAACATGTCGAAACGTACCTGTGTTCCTGAGTGGAAAACAGGTAAGCCCAGGGTGCTTGCGTTTCACTTTTTTTTTTCTCAATTTTTTGACGATGACATGCATCCCTGTACTGAGGCCGTGTCATGCCAACTCTACTCTACATATATTGCAGTTAACAGATTTAATAGATTGGCTTGCTGTCTGAAAAATATTCCCACACTTTTGAGTGTTGTCTTGCATTCTGATTATTCAGAATCTCTGAGGAATGTTTCCATCACCTTGTTGAATCTGTGCCATGAACAATTAATGCAGTTCTGAAGGCAAAAGCAGGTCCAACTTGATACGAGCAAGGTGTTCGGAAGAAAACTGTTGGTGAGTTTATTTACCCAGCATATTGTACTGTATTCTTGTCTTTCTTCATCACATGGATGCATAGCATTGGCTCATTTGGATAAACTATAGCATGCATTATCAATATACAATGTACAATATACAATCATTATACAATGTGATCAACTTAAATTTATTAACAGCCTTATCTGAGAGATTTATAGTCACCATAGTCACTAATGTACGGCCAGTTTTCTGGATTACAGTGGTAGGGTGCACAAATGGTTTTGAAACAGATGGCTGTCATACTACAATCTGCTTCATGATAACTATCAATGCTGCGTACCACTAGAAACAATAGTTTATACTTTAACAACTTTATGAGGACAAATGTGCATGTTATGCAAGAAAGGTAAACAGGTTACCTGTAAATGGGGAGGACCAATGGGTGGTGGCATGCCTCCTGGTGGTGGGATGGGGGGCATGCTGGGGTCAAACGGTGGACGTGCAAATGGGGGCCGTGGTGGGGGTCCCCTCATCATTCCAAAAGGAGGCGGTGGTGGCCTAAGTAGTGGTGGTGGGCCACGTAACACTGGGGTCTGGCCAGGTGCAGGTGCGGGAACTGCCGCAGAGGCAGGCGCAGGGCCACGGAACCGCACCGCCTGCTGTGCCATTCTGATACAACAAATTGATATCAAGTTAGTCATCGCTTTGATCAGTACTAACATGCCAACTTACTAAACCTGAAGGCAATTCTAATGCCTGAAACTGTAACATGTACAAGTGTCCTTCTGACAAATGCATCAAAAATATCTACTCCATCCCCAGGAAATGTAGATTTTTTTTTTTTAAGTCCATCAGTGATAGTTAAAATATAAATAATTCATACGTTACTCAGCATGAATTGCAAGTCATGCAAAAACGAAATCATTGGCTACTTGCTCCAGAGTACTGACAGTTACAGAGTCACTACGCAGGAATGTTTAGTGAAAGCTCGATTAGTTTATGCTAGTAGGTCAATATTGCATAGGCTTTGTACATTCATGGTGCAAAAGAAACTTAACCATGGCACGTTTGTGGTTTATCATTTTTATCTGCTCCTTAACATATGGTGGGTAAACTGTATAAATAGTCTCAGAAACAATCATTAACTGGGTTTTATTATGCGATCGAGCCTTTTGAGTATTGTGCTTAAGGTAGTCGAACGATGTTGAGTTCATCAAACATGTTTGTAGTTAAATTGAAAAGGTACAATCATATATAATGGAGATGAACCGATAGCTTGATGCCTTTGATCGAAAATGAAAGCCAGCATCTAAATACTGACTACAGTGCAACGCTAACGAATCTTGGAGAAAGACCGTTCAACCAAGACTGAACAGACCAAATTACAATGTGCTCATCACGAAAGTGCCGCGAAGTCATGTAAAGTAAAAAGCCACCTTGCATTAAGAAGAAGTATTATCTTCAAAAACCCACGGACTAGTTAAATATCTGACTGTCTGTGTTTACCGCGTGCCACGAGCATAAGGCAGAGGCGAGCCGATTGGCATCACAGGCTAACTAGCGAGCAGCTAGTTAGCTAGCATGGCTATATCCTCAAGTAACGCCATTGTTTATCAGGAAATAGCGATGGGAAAACAACGCTGGCCAACTTCAATTAAAATATCTGTGCATGCTCAATACAACATTGTGCGGGTATTCATTTTAATACTATGATCGTTATTGTCTGACCTGTTGTCGCTGAACCCGATACTCTCGTTCTCTGTCTGGTCCGCCATTACAGGAAAATGTAAGAGGTCTCTTCCTGGAAACGCCCCTAAGTGGTTTTTACTTTTCGTATTCGCTGAACTGCGACGCCAATCATCACGAAAACCAGGGTTTCTGAGCTCCGATTGGACGGTCAGTTCTGACGAAGGTTTGTAAAAGCATTCATTGGCCACTTTGCGTGTGATAGAGCGTGATGTCTTTGTTAAGTCAGTATGCACGGAGGCTTTGATAGGATGCCCGGAAAACATCACAACTGTTCGGACATCGATTAAGTGTTTCCACTTTTGCCGTGGAGGTGGAAGCGGCTACGTCTCGTAGCCAATACTGAAGTCCGGGAACAGGCCTGGACTTCGGCAAATTTGGCAAAGTTGTGTGCTTCCCCAGACCATGAAAATTTCACAAAAAGTTTTGTTCTCTCCTGCCATTACTGTGTGTCATAGAATATCGTGACTCACTCATGTGTGCAGTAATTGGCCAACACATGTCGTCTCTTAGTCCATATCAAACAAAGAGAAGCCTGAAAAAATAAACAAGGTCCACAAGTACTTGCTTTTTGTGTGGGTTAAGGTTGTTAATCTTGAACTCAAACGATGGAAGAGTGTTGGAAAAAAAACAAGGTAATCAGAAATGTCATGGCCTCTCTCCAAATGTTTTACAATTTTCTGAACACGAACACTTTTTTTTTTAAAAGAACAAACAAACACTTTATTGCACAGTTGGTCATTTGGGTGTGTTGCGCTTGCATTCCTCGAGCAAGACACTAAGCCCTGAATTGATCTCATTTAGCAGGCGAGTGCTTTGCATAGGAGTTCTAGTCTGCTAGTTTCTATGTATGAATGTACGGGTGAATGAGACTCACTATCGTAAAACTCTTGAACTGAAAGTGCTAACTGCATCCCCAGTGCATCTTTTTGAAAGTGTAGAGAACCTTTCATATTGATAATGAAATATGGTCTAAGTTGTTTATTTCTACCAAAACATCAGTATCTTTTTGCAATTGACTTGTCTGTAAAAGAAATGCACAATATTGTTTTGAAACAGAGACAAGGGGCTTAACTCAGCACAATCACACATGTATGTTTCACATTTTCAAGTGAGAGAATGAAAAAACAAGAGTGTTACAACTGGCAGTCATGAAACTAACATAAAAAACATAATAATCTAAAGGTTTAGAGTAACACTAAGAATATTATTTATATATTTGCACTAATTTGTGAATCCTACATGTTATCAAATCAAGAAAAACATGGAACATTTCATTTTATATTGTAACATAATACACAATTACAGCACATCTACAAATGCAGTCATGGAAAATGTGTAATTTATTGACCATAAAATAAAATGTTGATTCTCCTAGAGCGGATCGACAACATCAGCGTCATCCTCACAGTCACACTCAAATGTGTTGCTGCCCAGAATCTGCTGACTGGCGAACATATTTGACTGTTCAGTGCTCTCTGATGTCTGGGTGGTGCTAATGAGGAAACCACAAGCGACATTAACTGTCTGAAGCACCCGCTGTACAAATTCCCCACTGAGGTTAATTATTCTGAAGTTGCCTGAAACTTGACATTATGAGTAACAATATTACTGATGGTATTTTTAATTACTAAGGTCTAAATGGTTTTTAAGGAACATAAAACTAATGGGGAAACAATTCCTTCATTTGTTGTTTTTGAAGTCAACAAGACTTCGAGTCGAAATAGGCTTACCATCAAGTATTGGTATCAAATAGTCTAATCTATACTCCGCTCGATCTCTAAAACTCCCCAAATCATGATCCATGTGTCCTCAGTAGGAGCTATGGCCCTATTCAAAATTAAAATATCACACTTAACAAAGGATGAACTGGAATCCTTCATATTATAATTTAATTTAATGCAGAATTAAGTACAGAAAATATAGAGTACAATCAAAAGAAACAAGCTTTACTGAAAAAGAAACAAAAATATGAATTTCCATCAACTAAATAATGTTATTAGTTTTTTTTCCCATAGGAACATAACTTTATGAGTAAACTAATAAAATATTAAACTAATGGAATCATCTTTCTGAGAGTAACAAAATAAAGATTTGGTCATTTGGAGTGCATTGCCTCAGAAAATGACAAAAGGGCTCTGCTTAGCTGTGTTTGCACATCAAAGAAAACTAAACCCATACACAAACTCATTCACTCTCATTTCCCACACACAATCAAGACCCCCAAATCCTTTGGATTGGTCTCAAAGAGCCATAGAAATCATTTATTAAAACTCAAAACTAAGGGTGAAAAAAACTTCAATTCCTCCAATTGATGTAATCCATGTCAAATGGGGGATTATCTTCCAGTACACCGTTTGTGAGGCACAGATGTGCACAAAATTAGCTGCAATGCTTGCTGGAAAAAATACTTTGTGATTACAGGACCATCGCTGGATTGTCTCCAAAATTCCGCTGTGTGCCCCTGCCTTAAACATGGAAAAGAATTCTAAAGTTTGTGATGGTGAGTCTTGTAGAGAGTGATTGTTTCCCCTTCTTCCCCATAGCCAGTGTTCATAATGATGAATACCCTTTAGTTTTCATCATTATTCTATAACACAATTCAATTAACGGTGTCTGTACATAGAAATAACATGGACAGGACAGGATTAATGTATGTGGATCAGAGTTATGGTTTCAAAATGTCAAGTGTGTTACCAAAGAATGGCTGCTGTGACAGAATGGCAGGGGAACAACAGTAATTGTTCAGTTTTTTTGAAGTGGGGTTGTATTGGGTAATGGTAATCTCATCTCATCGTCTTCCGCTTATTCCAGTTACGGGTCGCGGTTGTGCTAGAGCCGATCCCAGCTGACAACGGGCGCTCACACGCACCTGCAATTTAGAGTTGCCAACTAACCTCAGCATGCTTTTGGAGGTGGGAGGAGGACAGAGTACGAGAGCATAGAAAGAGGGCCGAGAATCAAACCGATGAGGCAACAGAGCTAACCAGCGCCCGGTATTGGTAATCTTTTTTTTTTTTTTTCACGTAAACCTTTTAAACTGGCGAAAATTTGCCCCCAATCCAAGCTTCTGGTGAAGACACTGAATCAAATGTAAACAGAAATAGAATAGGATTATTTGCAAAACACTGAAACCCCAAATTTAAATGAAAATAGTTGAAATAGAAACTTTTAATTGTTTTTGGAAAAGTATTGTATACGAAGAAGATGAAGATGATGCAACAGAATGGTAAACATGACCCTGCCCCAGCTTTCTGGAAATTTGTTGCTGGCATTAAATTCAAAATGGACATTCAATTTTCCAAAAAACAATGACATTTCTCGGTTTCGACATTTCATGTCACATTTGTGCTATTTTCAATCACATATGGGCTTTCAATGTTTTGCAAATCAACACACTCTTGTTTCTATTTACATTTTACACAGTGCCCCAAATGTTTTGGAAACAGGGTCGTACACTGACTATTCAACAGTACCACATACTAGCCCACTTAAAAAAAAAACAAAATAAAAGAAATATCCCTTTCAGAGACATCATTGATTAGTAGTCTGAGTAAAATACTGACTCGCGCTTACATCAGGCATTCCTTTTATATACTGTACATCTACAAAACCTTAGGTGTCAAACTGTGCATCCATCTATTAAGTGCTACAAGCCTGATCAAAGTGAAGAGATGGAATGCAAAGACAGCAACATTTAAACTGTATGTAATTCATCCACCCTGATGTGGCTCAAGAGGAGTAAGTTTAACCATATGATTTTATCTCACTGCATTCATCCACCCTGCCCTCTGCTGGAGTACTCGGGATCCTCTAAGATGCAGATACAACTGTTACAGTTTTTGTTTCGGGCAACAGAAGACAAGAGAAAGTAAATGTGACCTTGTGGTAATCATGTGCTTGGCTTACCTCTTGTGACTGAATTTGGTTGAAATGATACAGAACATATTTTATACTGCAATGGAAAAATTAAGGCAGGGATGCAATTTGAGTCAGTTTTGCTGATTTTGAACTTTTCCAATACATTTTGAAGTGAAGTGGGTTAAATGGTACGCTATGGGTTCACACTTCTGTTAAGTGGGTTCCCTCAGTGTGACATCATTTCACACATATAATTACCACTGAGTAAGGAGCACCAGTAGATGCTCTCCCCTGCCTCCAAATCAAGGCAACTGACGAGAATGGTCAGCAATAACTCACCAACAAAAGTACAAGCAAAGAGAGAAGACATAGAAACTAGCCTTCAAGTACATCAGTCCTGTGGTTCTTACACTCATAATTTCAGACATGCACACACTCAAACTCGCACTCACACAATTATTTGCACTCCTTCATTTCCCAAAATTTCCAAAGTTAGCAAAGGCATCTTGTTTGGGTGGAACCATGCCTGGCGTGATGGAGTGTGTGAGGCCCATCCCCACTCCTGGCACTCCCATGCCAGTCATACCACCCATCATCACAGGAGCAGCCATGCCTATATTCATACTCATGTTCATTCCACCCATGCCTTGGTTTACGGGAATTCCACCCAGTCCCATGGTCCCTGTGCTCATTGAAGGTGGCATACCCGTTGCCAAGGAAGTTGGCATGCCAGTTGCCGTTGATGTAGGCATGCCAATTGTCATGGCACTGCTTGCCATCATGGGATTGGCTGGTGGTCTGATGGGTGTCACATGGGAATGAGAGCTGAGGTTAAGTGCTCCAAAGTTCTGGGCCAACAAGTTGACAGGAGGCACTCCTGCACAGATGTAAAAGAGCAGGATGGAGTCAGTCTACTTACATTTTTTCAAACCTATCTAATCTATTAGATAAAATGTAATGGGTAGGTGAGATATTTGTCAGATGATTACACTGACAAGTCTAATCTCAAGAATTTTTATTCTAAATGTTTATTTATATTCTGAAGAGCTCTAAAAATAAGGACTATGGGCTCATCCAACTGCTATCTAAAAAACATCTTGTTTACCCAAAACTTAAATTCATTAAAACAAACTATTGCTTCTCACACACATACATAATGTAGCGTACACAGAAAAACAAATTACCGGAACATCTTACCTTGTTGCTGGATGATATTGTTGAGTGTTGGAGGTGATTTAGTGGGGTTGAGGCCTGCTGAAAGGAAGTCCAGACTGATGTTGACAGAAGGGTCAGACCAGGTCGACCCTAATGATCCCTGACCCCCAGCCCCAACCTTCTGCTGCTGACCTACGGGCTGCTGGGGCATCATGCCTCCTAGGCTCTGAAATAAAAAGAATGTTTTTTTTCACAAATAATACACAGTAATAGTATCAGACAGAAAAAAAAACTCACTGTAAGGGACTTGCATAAACATTATACACTAAAATTTTAACCCAAAATTGTAATCTGAAAGCAATTATCAGCCCCAGACTGGAATTTTTCTTAATCTTTATTTTAAAATCCAAACAAAAATCATTCTTTAAGTGGGCAATAATACATATTATGTGCAGTGTTTGCATTATCTTTATGACAATAATAATTTAGGCTATCAATTATCAATGTACAATATATTTTAATTTTCCAGTATAGTCTCTCATAATAATTCATGAAACAGAATGTGTCCGATTTTGTTGCTGTTAGAGGCAAACGTGCGATGACGGGCGACCTACCTGTTGGGAGTGAGAGAGGGGCATTGTAGGCATAGCAACAGGTGCGCCTGGCATCGCCCCTCCCAGAGAAAAAGTCAGACTCTGAGAGGCACTGAGTGTTGTATGTGGATGGGTTTGTTGATGGTTAACCCCACCCATCAGGTCAAAGAGTTCAGCAGAAGGTGGGATGGGCGCAGGATTAGACACTGGGGCTGAAGGTGATTGCATGTTGCCAAATAGGTCAGTGACTGGCTGGGAGGGACCAGAACCAGATGTGGTTGGTGGACTGGAGAAGGCATTCCAGTCTCCAAATTCTCCATTTCCATTGGATGATGCAGCAGCTGGCGACAGACAGAATGGATATGTTCAGTTGTGACTCCAATATTCAACAAGAGCTGCAACTCCTCTTTACCTGCACTTCATTTTATACAGGCAATAAAGTCACACTATGTTTTTCTGTCATTCTCTTAGATATTAGTTAGTTAGTGCTAACAGTACCACCATGCTCTGTGACACATACAGAGAGGTCACAGAGGCTCAACAGCCATCGAAACCAGACAAGTTGAGTGATTCGCAGAAAATGTGAGCAAGACACGAAGGTCTATGTGATTCAGGAACTTAGGTAAACACTTTATATCAGAGACCTGATGAATGATGGTCAGTGTCATTAAGATTGCTAACATTTTACATAATGCCATATCAATATGCGAATGAAAGACAACCATCTATGACATGGCATTTTTCATTCGGTCACCAACAATATTACTTTCAAATGCTAAATATTTTAATGACAATGGCAAACTCAATTTTTGTGAATATCAACTAGCAATTCTACCCTCTTAATGTTAGTTTATTTAAAAGGGGACAGTGCAATTTCATAAAACACATGATGACACATGGTTAAAAAAGCCAGAATTAGCAAGAAGGCTAGTTTTCACACAGTAATGTTTGTAAGAGACAGTGTCGAAGTATCCTTGAGTAAGATACTGCATTCCTAATTGCTCCTGGTGTGCTGGTTGGCTCCTTGCATGGCAGCCTCTGCCATTAGTCGGTGAATGTGTCTTAGATGTATGTCGCATTGGACAAAATCTTCTGCTAAATGAATTGTAGAATTGCAACACTAAACAGAACTAGAGTGTTTACCAGTGGAGGTTGGGAGGCTGGCAGAAGCTGCTGGAGACGAGAAGTCAGCAAAGCCACCAATGAGGTCTGAACTGCCACCTGACAGATACAAAAATGGGTCCAAATAAAAAGACAAGGGTTGACACCACTGGTACAATTCAGACCAAAATTTTGAAACACCCACAGGCTCTTGACATTGTTCTCA
>CAAKHG010015518.1:0-14204 GCA_901007715.1 Dactylopterus volitans | reverse complement strand
TCAAGCAGTTTTGAAAGTGACAGTAATTTCCTTTCATTTCTACTCTGTCATCCCAGGAATAATTTCAGTCAGTGCTGTGTAGGTAGCAGCAGTCATCCCAGCATGCTCTGCTGCTCTGGTTTTTTCAGATTCCAGGTTTTGCAGTAATCTGTAGAATGTCAGGGGATTAATATAAGAGGTAAGTAGACGCCATCCACCACATCCTAATCACTGGCCGAGCCCACTGGCGATAGTACTTAGGTTTCTGAAGCTCCTTGCCATATTAAGGAGTCACAGATGGAATAATTTCATTTGCGATGGCTGCTCCAAGTTAAAAAGCAGCTTCATTACAGAGTGGGGAATATCTCATGCAGTGCCAATTCACTTTCACACTCTTAAATTAAGGTGGAATTTAGAGGATGCCAAGGTGAAGAATGATTGTATGTATAAGCAGGATGGTTGGTGTTATTACTTTTAGTCAAAAAAGTACCCACTTAGTGGCACTGGCAGTTTTTATTATCCCTGTTTTAAAATTATTGGATGATTTATTAATTGAATGACTCCATTCAGACCATAGGCCCTGAGGAATTATTGTCATACCTGACTTATTTACTGTCTTCATGCAGCTCTTGGTGGGCTGGACAAAGTTTTCATCACTAAATGACCACCAGAAGATTTTGACCTTTCTTTAATAACATCTAAATGAAGTATCTTGCAAAAACATTTTGAAAAAATCATTCCCTTAAGTAGTGTTGCTGTGGGTACCACCTCGCTTAAGCCCTGTCAGTTAAACTCTATCTTTATGCTGCCTTCACAGCACTGCATTGTATCTACACACTGCATATTCCATACAAAAGGAGACAGTCGAGGTTCAGTAAAAGTATGTCAATCCAACAAGCCAAAAAAATAAATAAATAAAAAGTAGTTAATGCTTGGAACATTTGAACATGAACACCAGAATAGATTGGATACATTCTATTTTGCCTTCATATAAAATTAAAAAAAAAACCAAATGCAGGCATATGAATATATGAATTTCAAGTGACTTAAAAATACAAATCTACAGAAGCGTATTCCTGCCATGCCATTAAAATTGATTGGTATCACGTTATAATGTGAAACTTGTATTGTTCGAACAATAACCTCATTACGCTATAACATCAAGCTTTTATTGTTCAAACAGACATAAAGTCATATCATGTTAGCAGGGCGCAAACGTTTCAAGTGAAAAAACTCATGTTTGAATGAAGAAACGGAGTGGAGAATGGTAATGACACTATGGTTCATTTACACAATTTGGTTAAGTTCTGTTTGATGCTTGGATTGAGACATTGCGAGCTTCTGTTGTTATTCAGCATAGCGGATGACAAAGTGATAAGTATGCGAACACAGAGACAGAGTTAAAAAGGCATGCGACTGTACAGGAGGAGGAATGAGTTTGACCCCTTGGAGGTCAAGGCTCATTTCATTTTCTCTTTTTTTTTTTTTACCCTGTCCTGTCTAGCAGTAAAGGCATGTGGAATGAGAGGTCTGGGTGCCTGACAGTGGCAGACAGATTTGCTCTGCAAAGGAGAAGTCTGATATAATCTGCATTTCGTTTATTATCACACATTTCAGCCAGCACAAAACAGGCAGGCAAACCACTAATCCATCATATCCCATCCTCATGGGGACTGGGAATCTGCAGCTTGGGGGAGTGGTGTAGATTCTGTTGTGGGGTGTCACAGGGGCCTCAGTGTTCAGCAGTTCTGTTGCTGGAGACTGGCACAGGTCGTGGGTGTGAAGGACCATTGGCACTGCTCTTGAGGGAGAGGAATCAGGCTTACCCAGCTTGGGGGGCACACCAAAACACCACGAGGCATAACCAGGACAGCACAGTAGGGGCACACATCCAGAGGAGCAAAAGCCCCTTTACCCCTCCAACCTCTCTATGTCGACAAGCCTCCCACCGGGGACAACACCAACAACCCCCTCACACCCATTCGACTGACTGGCATTTCATCCCAGCCAGACACCAGTGGCCACCATCGGATCTGCTTAGAGCTCCCTGACAATGGGTCCATCCCCAGTACACCCCTCCCCCATCACCATCACCACCCCCAATAGACGGATCCACAGCCATCCAGACACAGAGGCAACGGGTCCCACAACCATGCGGAAAAGCGTTGCTAGCCCTGCAAAGTGCACAACAAACACATACAACAATGCCCCCAAGACAAGCACCAAGCCTCAGGATAGCGCTGGAATTCAGCACATGGGGCAAAGGTCACTGGACCCACGCACACGCAAAAGGCCAGCCCCCCGACCTCTTGAGAGCTAGATAATGCAATTACGTGAAATTGATTACATATTTCACCTAACAATTCATTTTGACAAGCTGTTGAATATATCTGAATCTCTTTTTTTCTGAGTTGCATTAATCTCTATGTAAAAGTTGAGCCCATGCTGCCTTTAGTGTTGGAATTCTTTAGTTTGTTGATGGTTTGGTTTTGCTACCTGAAATACTTGTTGCCTCCAAATTAACCACTTCTTTTCATTTTCATTTTACAATGGCTTTGCCTTGTAAACTAATTCTAAAATAGTGCTAAAATAATCATTAAGATTTACAAATATAAGGAATAATCATACAACAAGGGACATGCTTTTTTCATTTGAGGTCCATCTCTATTCTCCGCTCCATCCACTGTGCCCACTGTACTCTCTGTATCTTCTGCAACCTTAGCTGTACCTGACAAGTTAACAGCTTTTGTACTTGCTTAGTGCACTGCAGAACATTCTTTGATGATTAATTTTGTCCAAAAATGTTAATTTAATTTCCTTAGAGGTCTTTTATATTTGGTCATTGAGGTTGATGCTTCATCTACTTCTTCCAGTGTTGAGCAGAAATCAGCAGCCCACCAGTACAGCCAGCTGAGTGGCCCTCTTCCTTGTCAGACTCAGAAAGGACTTAAAAGTATTAAGAGGGACCCTGCCTATAAAGTGCTACTTCACTTTGAATATTAAGTGCAAATCAACGCCAGGCTGCTCTTGTTGCTGAATTGGCTACCATACAGATTAAAAACCTTAGATGGGTAAAACATGCTGGGCTGCTCTTTGAAGTTTTATGTATTGATTCTCTGTGTGGCCAGTAGGGACAGTTGCTGACTTTGCCAAATATTAATTGGAATATTTTTTTGCAAATCTGGTGTCTGGTTCCATGGCATTAATCGCTGTGGATTACAATCTAACTCCAACAAAAAGTTGTCACATCTTGTTTTCCAAGTGTATCTGTTATAACAGAGTGGAATGAGTAGAGTACATTTAGGTGTGTGAATGATCTATAATGTGTATTATTGGCAGAAATAGAGGACCCCCAAAACGTTTTTGCTCAGGGCCCCATGGAGGCTTGGGCCCGCCCTACACATGATGACCAGTAGCGCATACCAGTTGGCCAGCTTCAGAACTGCCATGGACATACGGGTCTCAACCAAGTCTCCATGGTCTTGAAATCCTTATAGCAGAGTTCTGCCAATGGATTTCCACGACTCATCCTACCATTTAGAGGACAATGAGGGAACCATCAGGTCCTCCTCTTGAGCTGTTTGGTTCATAATCTCAGTCCAAAATACAACATATGCATCTCTTTAGAAATCTGCATCAGCTCCTTTTTCCACCCAAGTGTATTTCAGGGCATGTTTGAGGAGTATCGGACCCTTGAACTAATTAATCATCTCCCCGAGAAGATTCACCCTGTGAAGTTTTTTGTTGACATATACAACTTCATGTCACTATGTGGAACTGCTTGCTTCATCACCTGTAGATGCTGTTACTGGAGTAATGAGTGCCATGCTTTTTGGGGGAAGTGTGATAAATGTGAGGCCCAGCTCCTCGTCTTCAAACTGCAGCCTGGGCTGATGTATCAAAGTGTCATCCAGTTGACTAGCCATGGGCTCTCCAAGGTCGGGGCCAAACATCACCTCAGATATATCTGATAATGCATCTGCATCAACCCCCTACAAATCTGGTTGACAGGATGGTTAGAGTAACTCACTCATCTTCTTTTTGTGTGTCTCTCACTTGTTTCATCTGATTTTTCTGCATCAGAATCAGAATCAGAAGTACTTGATTTGTATCATATTTATGCAGTCTTATTCTCTGTTTGTCTTAGTGCACAGGTAAAATCTTAACATTCCCATGCTTTGTACAGTGCACAGTTCCCCAACTGTAATATTTTGATCAAATACAGCTTCCTCCTGATTGTCAAATACTGAATATCAAAGTGAATGTCTCAACTCTTACAAATTTGCTGTTTCTGTTTGGGAGGAAAATGTCTATAGCATACTGTGATGTGTCAGCTTTTTTGATTCATTGGATACATCAAGACTCCGTGTTTCTCCTCTTTTACATTTTCATATTTGTTTATCTTCATGATCCACCCCACCTCAACCTTCGTCTGCTCTTTTTTACAGACCTTTTGTTGTTTTTTTGCATAACTTCTTTTTTGCTTAGGAGTACGATTCTCTTCGTGATCAGACCAGAAATACCTACTGGAAATACCTGTAACATCCTCTGATATCTTGTATGTGTGTGTGTGTGTGCTTGTGCAAATCTGTGCAATGTGAAAGTGCTAAATTGTTCATTATTATCTCATCTCATCGTCTTCCGCTTATTCTGGTTATGGGTCCCGGTCGTGCTGGAGCCGATCCCAGCTGACAACGAGCGAACGGCGGGGTACACCCACGACGAGTCGCCAGCTCATCACAGGGCCACATGAAGAACAGACAACCACTCACACTCGCACACACTAGAGTAGCCAATTAAACTTCAGATTTTGGAAGTGTGAGGAAGCCAGAGTACCCGGAGAGAATCCATGGGGAGAGCATGCGAACTGCACATGGAAAGATTATGATCATTATTATTTTATAATACATAATTAATATTATTATATTATATTACATAATTCATATGAGTAGGTTGACACCTCTCAGTATAAACCTGTTCAACAGCATCAGAAATTACATCACATATCACAGCTATCACATCAGCAGCTGATGGCATTTATTATTCACCAACACCCAGAAAATATGTGCATCTTAAAGAAATCATGCAGATAACCTCTTGACTTACTGTACGATCACGCAGATCTAATGGGTTCTTGGAAAACACAAGAGAGACCTTGCAGACTGACCTGAGGTCAGCCTCACGGTTGTGACTGCTGTGCTGGTGGGGGAGTGTTGCTAATAATTGCATCCATCTATCAAACCCCAGGTCAGTGTCACCATTTCAAATGACAACATCCTATGGTGCAGCTGCTGACTAGGGCAGTGTCAGCAATGTTGTCATGTAGTGCTCTTGACCACTGTGTTCGAGATGGGCATTTGGAGAGTATTGGGCATAAAAGCAAGCCAAACAGCAGATGGCTAGAGTCTGGCCCACCCATTTACAAAGCTAATCACTGGAAGATAGAGGCCATGAGGTTATTAGTGATCGGTTGTTCCTGAACAAACCAGCTCTAAGAGCCGGCTCTTTAAAGTGAACAACGGGAGCCAGTTCCTGATTGGGAGCTGGTTTTTTTTTTGTTTTGTTTTTTTCCCAGCAGCCGATTGTTTGTTTGTTTATTTTTTTTTCCGAGAAAGCCGCACATGATTGGTCAAGTTGTGTGGCGCCATCTGTATGTCTGCGCTGAGCAGGAGGGGCAGGGCAGGCAGATGCAGCGCAGAGAGACTGACTAGGAGAGAGGGAGACAGTGGAGCCAGGTGTACAATAATTATCACTAATTATCAATCATTTTGCCCTCTGTATGACCAATAATCCAAAAAAGGCCAAATATACGATAATTTGACCATTCCGTTAATGTGTGGTTTTAATCCAGTTTACAACCGTCTTTTCCATGTGACTAGTTTCCAGCCAATTGTGTTTTTCTTAATGTGAGCTACGAGTGACGTCCATGCATTTGCCTCAGAACAACGGTAATGATTGGCTGGATGGCCCTCTGTGCCCGCTTCTTGTATCAACCTGTGTGTTGTACAGAGACAGAGCCCCCAGGTGGGAACTGTGTTAAGTCTGACTGACCAGCTCGGTATTTTCTCTGTATGTGATCATAATAAACTTCTGCGTCTGAGAACTGGTGTTCTGTCCAGACACTTCTTGGAGCTGTTTCAACAAAAGGACCAAAGATCCTTACAATATAAATAATAAACCTTTGATAAAATGTACATTAGTCATTCATTTTAGTACATAATTTGGTAAAAAAAAAAAAAAAAAAAAATTATATAAGCAAGAAAAAAAAACAGAAGAGATGCTTGGGAGCCAAAAGAGCTTGCTCTTTTTCGTGAGCTGAGCCAAAAGAACGGGCTCCCTAAAAAGACCCGGAATTCCCATCACTAGAGGTCATGGCAAAGGCAACCAACTTTCTTGTTTGCCCTGGACTCTACAGTGGGAAATGGCTGTTTAACTTGTGCTTGCAATACAAAAATAAAGGAATTTCAGTGGCATTTTTCTTATTTAATATATGCAATTTTTGAGGTCTCGTTAGGTTTGGCCATAAAAATCATTTGATTGGAATTAAGGAAAATAAGAAATATTTGTCAAAACTTTATCAAATCAAATCAATTTTACTTATACAGTGCCAAATCACAACAGAAGTTATCTCATGGCACTTTACAAGAAGAGCAGGTTGAGACCGTACTCTTTATCTGTAAATTCTTTGATTTTGATTTTGTACATGTGACATCTGTCGCACCTCTGCCCACCCTGGGAAAGGAATCCCTCCTCAGTGACTCTTTCTGAGGTTTCTTTCTTTTTCCCTCTTAAAAGGTTTTTTTTTTTTTTTTTTTTTTTGCAGCAGGTCTGCCGCTAGACGCCAAAGGCAAACAGTGTTGCTCACCCTATAAGTTGTAAATCCTACTGAGGCGATTTGATTTGTGATTTTACAAATACAATGGACTTGCTAATGCTTATGTGAAAAGTCTTGGTTGAGAAATGTTGACATTATACATATCCATGGTTTGCAGAAACATCCCACACCAATAATTTTTCCTGACAGACAAGCTGGGGGGATCATAAACTTTGCAGCACGTATTTGCCCATTAGCTATGGGTTTAATCCGTAGGCATAGCCTGTACATATATAAAGTAGACAGCATGACTGCTTCTAAAAGACAGGCCAAAAATCTTAATCACCTCTGGTGGCTGGCTGCAATATAAATAGCATTTAAAGAATTAAGTTTACAAATTGTACATATGAAAGTCAAGTGTATATGTAAAACTAACTATAACTGTTATTTTCTGTTTCAAACCATAAAAATTGATTTTTTTAGCTATGAAACGATCACTTACAATCAAGTTGGGTGGGACCCTGATACCACATTTCCATTTCCACTTCTGCATATTCTGGCTACAAATGACGTCACTAACATTAGACGGAAGTGTCTCCATCCAGGATATATGGTTTTCATTTATGTTCAACGGGAGGAAGTGGAGTTGTGCTGTCCAAACAATATACAGTACAGTTTATAGTTTAACCTATGGGGCCTTTCATCCCTTGCATTAAGCCTATGTTCTTTGCTGTTGATGATGATTAAAAATCCAAGGCTTAACAACTCACTGATCGCTTTTGTATATCTATAAATGTAGGTACTGGCTTATATGTGCACACAGGATGGGACACTGTAACGAGGCTCCAGCACTTTTAATAGATACTCTAAATGGGGTTCTGTCATACCCCATATGGAGGCATAGCAGCTAAAATTCAAATACCAAATGGCCTCTGTAATGTCTCTGGTTATGTCCTCTTGGAGAGGCTTCTTAAAATCATCCAAGATAAGTGGTCAAATGTCTTTTCTTTTGCTGAGCTCCAGAGATCAGCACATCTGGGTGATGCCATCAACATACACATTAGCATGTTCAGCATACTGCCACTTATTGCCACCTGGACTGAGTGGGTACTGCCATGTGTGACTTTTTTCCCCCATTCAGATGAATTCATCGGATGACTCTGTGTACTGAACTGTGACGTCTTTCCAGTACCATCGTGACATGTTGCAGGTCTTGAGTTTGCTTATCTCATATCCCATATGTATTTCTTTATGTCTTTTAAATGTGGGAAACAAGCAATATATTTAATAATAAAGAATTGTTCAACTTAACCTCCATTTTAACAAGTTGTGATTTAAAATCATTGTGGAGATTGAAAGCCAAGAACAGCAAACTGATGTTGCTTACCTATACGAAGATAATGCTGTTTTCACTTTAAACTGGATAATCAGAAATTTTTGTTGTCTGAAGTTTGGTGCCTGTGGTCTGCCTTGCAGCATACTGTAGTTTGCCATGGTGAGCCTCTCAAATTTACAATAAGACAGTGTCATGATAATAAGTCAACAGATCCAAGACCAGAGATTGCTGGCCCCTCTGTAACAGCTTGAAAGAGGCCGTGCTTGAGTGGGGCTCATGTAGCCAATTAGTGCACATCACATGCTACGTACCTTTAACAGCAGCTGCATCAACTTCCTCTGTGTCTCACCACAAACAAAATCCCTATTACACAGGTAACCGTCAGGTCTGTCCTGCAGGGTAATTCTGAGAGGGGAAAGTCAACGTGAGCAAGATGCCATCTAAGTTGCTGGTTATACTGCACAACTTCTAGTGTCAGTTACAGTTTGGGTGCTTTAGAAAAAAAAAACTCCACCGCTCTTTTATTTTTGCAATATATTAGCCTGTTTTATACTTTAAGAAGACTGTATATACTGTATATTGAAACAATAATCTTGCAGAATATTTCCATGAGAAACCGCTTCCTGTATTTCCATAGTCTTTGTGATGATTTTTCCTAAAACCATAATGACAAGGTGGTGTATGGTAATCAGGATTGAGGATTGAACCAGTAACCTTCCAAATACAAGACTGCCATTCTTCTACTAGTCTAGTTACTTTGCAGTGAGAAAACGATCCAGCGTTTGTCTGATTGTGAAAATGGAAGTTTCTTTGTAGCTGCAACTATCAACTATTCTTGGATTAATAATGTTTTGTTTTTGTTTTTTTCTGACCAGTTATAAAGCCTTTGCACCCCACATTACAAATTTTGGTCCACGTGTAAACACCCACATGTGGCTTCAGATCAAACTGGAGGTACTCATGTGGCAATATAACTGTGGAATTGAGCATGAGCATCATGCTTGAGTGTTATCCATATTCCAGACTAGTTGCCATTAGTAGAGCGATTACTCTACTAATGGCAACTAGAGGGATGGTGTGTTTGGGTGATAGTGGGTAGCTAAAACTGCCCTGCACTCCAACAACTGTCATATACCAACAAGCACAACTAACTGTCAAAACTTTGTAATCTGTAACAGGACTAATGTCCAAGATGTTTGTATTCCGAGTTGTGTTTCCTGGCATCAGAGTTCCTGAATACAATGTTGCGTGGCAGCTAAATGGAAAATTTGTTGTCAGGTGCTTTATTTTGGCACATAACTCCACTAACAAGAGAGACTTACAGACTAATTGATGGTTTTTTTAATATGATTTCAAGTTTTCAAGTGTTTACTCTAACATGTGTTTCGCCATTCTTTATCTCGTGTGTTTCTTTTTCTTTTTCTCTGATTTTTCCCAGGTGAATTAAATTTTTAAAAACATTTTAATATAATGAACAGATCTTTGGAAGGCATATATTTGGCTGTAAATCACTTGTGCATTTTAACTTTATAATATTTGCAATTTACACCATTGTACTATGTACTTAAATATGACAACAGAGTATTAATCTGGTATCAGGCGTTATCAATAACCTGAAATGTCCGCACCTTTCAGGAACAACAGCAATGTAATGAATGTAAACTCAACAAAAATATAAATTGGCTTTCAACCCCGTTTTAATGAGTTAAAGATCAACGCTTTCTGTATCAGTGAGCACTTCAACTTTACTAATATAATCCACCTACCTGGACGAAGGGGTTATAACTTCATGTGTGTAAAACCTGAGAATTTAAAGGATAAAAGATGTTGACATCCAGTGCATCCTTAATGGACTTTGTCAATTATCAATTTAAGAACTTACAATTTATATGGCTTGTTATCTGAGACTGATGTTACAAATGATCTGTTTGAAGTATTTATTGTCTCTTATTCATCAGCACAGAGCAGAAAACAAAGAAATGTCACTCTATATTCAAGGTGAATGTTCTTGTCTTGTATTCATGTTACTCAAATATGATTCACTTGCAATAATTTAACAAGCTACGGTTGGAACATATTCAGACACTGACACAACTGTTATTTTAAAAGCTTAAACATATTCAGTTTATTTTTCACAGTGACACCAAAAAGAGCGCATACACCTAAACTGCACCTTGGCCAGCCTTGGGCAACACAAGACCTGTAGTTAGTGGTGGATCTGAAACAGCGGCTATGCTTCCCTGGTGAGATTGCGTAAACAAATCTTAGACCTGACCTTGAGCCCACTGGGGAACCAACAGTGCCCTGGGAAGCCGACAGATGTAAAAACTTCAAGAATGCAGAACTGGCAGCTGATGCAGGACAATGTGAATGTAAAGTCTTTCCAGTCAAGGTTGGCTGCAGAAGGTTTGTGGGCAATTAAACCACCAGGCTGTTGAAGGACCTGGGAATTCGAGGTCAAGTCTAAGGGCAAACCATCAAAACCCTCTCTAATGCCACAAAACAATCAAGTCGACGGCTCTGGATTTAGATGAGAGACATCAACTGGGCTCCAGAGGAGCAACAGCAGCTGCAGAGCAAGGAGAGGGAGTCCAAGCAGAGGGGGACACACCTGGGGTACCAGGTTGCACCAAAGAGCCCTCTGGAGGTGTTGTGGGTTCATCACTGACACATTGTTGGAGGGGTACCCACCTGATGACCCCAGTGAAGCGTGTGACCTCCCTCTAAACTCAGCCAGCCTCTCTTCTCTAACCTATAGTTGGCACAAAGATCCCGATCACCTCATGGAAGTGTTGGTTACCTGGGATTGCATTACCTAGTCCTGTCATTGAGCTGAATTTCTGGAGTTATCCAGCGACTGTTGTGAAAACAGCAACTGTAGCAGGAGTCAGACATCTAAACTGTGGCTGTGACTTCATGCTGCTTTGCCTGACCGCTGTTCCCCTGGGGCCATGTACCAGTTTTTTGCTGTGGTTTTGATCTGTCCTCCACACAGCTTCATATCCCACTTGCAGCAATATTTGAGAAGAGTGTATTGACTGTGTGATTCTTTTGATTTGCTGATTTCGTCAATTTCCTTGTTTTTTGTATCTCTGTTATGGAAAACTAGGCTGCACAATTATGGTCTGTTTATTGTTGTTCCTATCTTTTCGCTGTCAACCACGGATTTCCTACAGATTGCTGCTAATATAAATTATTTCACTGATGCCATGATGTGATATATTATCAAGTGTTTGCTGGAGTGTTTTATTTTCAAAATCATCTGTATTCATTATGCTGTTCCTGTGTGGGAATAATCAAGATATACCACTGCATAAAATTAACTATATAATCTCCATTATTTTTATCCCTTTGGAATAAAACTGTCTGCATTTTGTAAATTAATAAAATTTCATTAATTCTCAAGTAACAAATAATAGAATGTTGCGGCATCATTAATGCTATCAGTTTTTCATTCTGTATATTAAACATTTTATTCAAAAGAGAAAAAAAAAAGTCCAGTTGTCCCTGAAAGCTCTTAGGATGACAGTTTTTAAAAGTAAAAAATGTCGTAAAGCAGGTAAGCTCACTCAATTTCTGCTATATTATATTTCTTTTTCTAATTTTGTTTTGTTTGTTTGTCCTGGACGTATCCACCTCAATTTCTCGGCCAAATACAAAGAAAATGGTTATATATATATATATATATATATGGAATCCACATAGATAAGCCTGTCTGTGGTCTCGTTTTCTGCTTATCCGGGTCCGGGTCTCAGGGGCAGAAATGGCCTGCCGTCTAATCCACATTGCACAAGACCCAGGTGGTGGGCTTGCTGGAGGATGTACCCATGTCTCTGTCTTGTGCTGGACCTGACTGGACCAATTGAGCAAAGGCCCGGCGATCAGGTGCTCGCCGACAGGGCCCTTCCCCAGGCCTGGCTACAGGGCGCAGCCCAAGTAACCCTACTGTACAGACAGGGCACACTGGTCCTTTGATTTTTTTCTACTGTTTGTCTGACCCTTTACCCAAGATCAATTTCCTATGGGAGACCCTACCAGGGGCGTCTGCCCCGACAACATCGTTCCTGGGATGATTAGGACACTGCACCCCCTCCACAACGATAAAAAAGAAGCAGATGTGAATGATGCAGATTAATGAGGAGCACAGTGGTTTGACCTCTGAGCCACGGAAACTCTCAGGAGTGATTGTGTTGCTCAGTCAGACGTGTCTTCTTACATGTTCAGTTCAACTTCATTAGCATCTGATTGCATCACAATGTCCTGCCAAAAAACACCAAGCAACCGGCTGTTATCATGAGCAGACCCAATCACTGCACAACTACACTGGAGGCATTAGTTTACACGCATTTGTGTGTGCACGTGTGCGTGTCTTTTGTTGCCAAGCGTGTGTTGGAATGGTAGACTTCAAGTCAGAGAGGAGCTGCAGCATGATTGTAGTGCAGCTCATTGTGGCCAATCGGCCAACAGTTTATCAAATCACACAGCAAGCCTTAAAATGTGTTTTAACCCATACAGATCTACGATTCAAGCCAAATCAGGCGGGCGTTGTTTATGTCCCGTTCATTGATGAGTCATCTGAGTTAATTATTAGCTTGTGCTAAAACGTATCATTTTCCCTTGAACCTATGTTTTTAAGTGCTTAACAGAAAAACAGCCAGACATTTCATCAGTCATGTTTACACACCAACTCCTCTGTGCTTTTTTTATCTGTTTCAGGCCTTTGGTCATCAAGTCAGAACCAAAATTGTAGCATGTTTAAAAATGAATACATCCCCATGCCAGTCATGTTCAGACTCCACTGTCTTCTAGATAGTATTGTCCATCAGTAAAGATTTTCCAGATTTGTTTCGCATCCATCCAAAGTTGTTCAACCACTTAGAAACAATGTTCATCCAAAATGCAGAGATGCAGAATTTAAAGATAGATTAGTAGATGGCAGCATGGAAGAGGGGCTGATGGGTACTGGCAGTCGAACAAAGGATGCATGAAAGAGAACACAGTGGTCTTTTCCCTTAGCCTCTTGATGTTGTAATTCATTAATTAGCTTTGTTTGTGAGCAATGTAGTTCCAAACACATTTTTTTCCAGGTTGGGCTGCACCAAAAATCAATCAAACATGCACTAAGGTATCACACCCAACAGTAGTGTATTCAAATAAATTAAAAGATCACTACTTGAATTAACTGAGCTGAATGAACACGTGTGTAATCAAGGTTACGTTAAGTATCATTCATTTTTCCAAACCAAAGACACTGTGATGTTTGTAATAGATTCCTGACTGACTGATGCTGGCTCTGATCCTGATATTTGTGAAAGGAAGCCGGGAAAGCAAAATAAAGCACTGGTGTCACTGCATCCAGTTAACCAAGTCCTCTTTAACAACTGTACCAGCTCCTTGAAAATGTCTGTGTCATCTGTTGTCTTTGGCTTCTTGTTGATTAAAATGTCTGGCTGTTCAGTTCCAAGTTCTTTCAGTCTGAGCACCTGCTGTAAATTTCTTCTCTTAAATGGTGTTATTTTGAGTGCCTTTTGTGAATTTTCCTTAACATTTTAGCTAACTCTCTATCCATCGTTACCCACTCACCCAAGATTAATGTTAGCATGCATCTCGACAGCCACTCACTCTCAGCTGTCCCTCTTACTCGGTAGAGGTAAATCAGACTAAGTATCTTACTTACTAGATAGAGTTTACATTGCTCATAAAAAAACATCACAAAACATATTTACATTTTGAAGTCTGCAATGAAGGTTATGTGTGGCAGCGGAATGTTGGGAGTGCTGGTGGCACCCCAGCACCTTCTATTGACCAACAGCCACTGCCCAAACAGCGATTTTTGTCTTGTGTAGCAAATGCATCAGACTCAGTGTGCAAAGTTTGTGGATATTTGTTGTTGGATGATGTATTTATAAATGACAAACATGGTGTGTAAAGGCCTTAACTCATCAATCATGCCATGGGTCAGAGCAAAGGCAGTTTTTGACAGATTCGAATGTCCGATTTCTGTTGCTTGTACTGATAATTTTAACTGAAATGTTGCATTAGGAAAAGACACACCGAATGGAATATGGAGCTGCC
>CAAKHG010015517.1:0-20581 GCA_901007715.1 Dactylopterus volitans | reverse complement strand
CCTCTTGTTCTCTTGTTGGTGGCGATGAATGCGTCCTCCATGTTGGATCGGATCTCTCGCTCTCACACACACACACACACACGTGCATGTGTTTGTGCCAGTCCTGGCAGTTGTCTTAATGGGATAAGGAAAGACTATGGTTCCTGCTGAGGGCTGGAGGGGGTGGAAGGGGTGGGGGAGGTTGGTGTGGGGCATGGAGGTGGGGGGCGGTTGGGAGGGTGGGGGTGAGGGCTGGGGGTGTGGGGTGTGGGAATGACATGGGAAAACACACACATGTCATATTCAAGGTAGTAACAACTATGTTGTCAGTTGATTCAAAGCAAATGTGATATCTAATGATATCACATTTGCTCACACACATAAACCTCTGGCGTGCAAATTTTTCAGAGATCCGAGCCAACTTTATTGTCACTGATAAAAGTATAGAACTCAGACAATGAAATGCAGGTTAGCATCTGATCTGAATTGCAAATAGCGTTATATAGTGCAGTGAATAAAAAGTTAAGGTGCAGTTTACATTTATATGTACAGGATAGTATAAATATGGAAGAAATATAGGATAGGAGTCGAATTACAGGGTTCACACACTAAAAAAGATATGGTACAATCATGAAAGAAGGAAAATACAATTGATATGACATATTGAGGTGGGAGTGAGTGGGCCTGCAATGAAGAATTCTGACCAGTAGGTGTCATCTGTGGCATAATATTCACAAAGGCCCATAAGTAAACTAGTCTGCAACGACATCCCGACCCTGTCATTTAAAACAAACTAGTATCTTCTTCCAGCCCAGTTTCACCAATTATGGCATTCCTGTGAGCATTAATACATAAGGGTGCATCAAAGAATTTATTTTTTCAGACAGTGTGAGCTAAAGGATTTTTGATGCCTGAAACCAGGGAATACTTGAAAATGCATTTTTCGATTTAACCACAGGACAATGCTGTATTAGGAAAATTCACCACTTCACTTGTTTGTTCAATTAGTGTTCATGGCAAAACTAATCAACTGACGTATCCTGCTGGGCTGGGCTGGCAGTGCCTACATGTACCGAGATGCGTTGCGCTTGAGAAAATGATGCCAAATCCCAAATCTTTCCAAATTGTTTCAGTGGTGGCCATGTGTAGAAAACGGTGTTAGAAAGGCATCACAAATGCTCAAGCTTTTCATCAGGCATTCAAACAAAGTAGAATTTATCCGGATTTGTTTTACGAATATATAACATGTTTAATCATTGTTCGGCATCTGGATGCAACAAATACACAAAGGACAGAAAAGAACGACATCAGCAATGGATGCAGGCGGAGACTAGAAAGCCAAACTGAAACAGCCTGCATCCATTTTTTCCATCAATAAACGGCACACACTGAAGAATTTATTGCTTCAATTGACTACATTTACCATCAACAATGATTGGACAAACACATTGAAAGTGGAAATTTTCTCAAAAATCATTAAATATGATTTGGCTTCATGACCTGCCAGTGTTTTGGACTGAAGAATTGATATTAAATTGAAACACTCAGTGATCCGACAAGTAGATGCTGTTAGACATACATTAACTAAAAAAAAACAAAAAAAAAACCTGTCACTAACACATTGCTGTAAAGTTGTTGAGTTGCTATTCACATATTTAGCAGTGACTCCAAAGTCAACTGCATTATTTCAAACCAGTACTACAGCAAGACTCATGTTTTTGTCCATCTGATGAATGAATACTTGCAATACTTGAGTCACGCGACAATGACACAACCGTCACCACCACAACTAAAGCAACTCTGGCTGAACAAAAGAGGAAAAAGAAAGAAGAAGGAGATGCAATGGGCAAAATCCCAAACCTACGCCACCCTTAAAAAGTAGTGATGTAGTGATATTTCCCCTTAAAAGTGAGAATGTGGAAGAATGAATGTGGCACTTGAAACAAGAGAGAAACTAGTTTTATATTATGGGAATGCAATTCTTTCCATGGCTTCCTAGGTTCTGTCCAGATATTGCCAGAATATAATCAAGAATGCGCCTCACAATTTCCCAGAATCAAACGCACAATCTTTGCTTTATTTATCGTTTGATGACCAATTGAAAAAAATGCCAAAGCTGTGACATTTTTATCTTATCTGCAATGATACAGAACAGAGAAAAGTTTCATCTATATTTAATGAACACATGTATGATCTGAGCATCATTCTTTTGTTAAAACATTTGCATCCATTCACCTTTCTTGTACATTACTTTACGTCAAACTTCTGATCAGCTTCGTGTAATAGTAAAGTTACATATTCCTATTTATATTTTTTCCCTCAGCTATCAGTTTTAAAGTGGTGGGGATCATATTCCTTCCCTGAAATTAGATGCCAAAGAACGCACACATACACAGCCTCATAACCTCATCCACTGCCCGACACCCACACACACGCACCTTCATGCTCTTTGTCTGTCTCTCACAGCAGGAGACACAATTTCGCTCGACTCGCCAGTGACAGATGATGGACAGGTCTGTGATTACCATCCCACCTCTAAACCTCACAGGTGTAACTGCCCCGTTCACTTGCTCACTGTGCTGATACTGAGATGCCAACAGGCGATCAGTCAAATGACAAACTAACAGGAAGGTGTAGGTGTGTCCTATTTCCCAGACTGATCAACATTTCATCTTAAGGCAAGGATGAGTGGGGGAGCTGAGGATGGATGGATAACGGCGAGAGACCACCAGTCAGTACTTATGCATCTCCAGTTTGTCTTTATCCTACATGGTCCTTTGCACTTCAGGATGCACTAATGGCTCATGCATCAAGAGGGTAACTGCCAGGTGAGCACAGAGACTGATAGAACCAAGAATAACTGAATACATTTGCACATCAGAGTTGATATCGGTCTCCAAGGTGAAATCTGGAGGGTGAAAGGCTTGAATGAAATGATTATTATCTTGGTATCTATCAGACCCTGAATCAGTGTGAGTTGGTTTGTGTATTTGAGTTGATGTGTGTGTGCGCGCACGTGTGTGTGCGCGCACGTGTGTGCGCGCACGTGTGTGTGTGTGTGTGTTTGTGCGCGCGCGTTTGTATAAGACAGAGAGAGAACAAAAGAGAGAGAGTGAAAGCAAGAGAGAGAGAAAAATTAAGGGTTATCAGTAGTGATATAACAATCAACATTTAGCACATGTAACAGTAAAGTGCATTTCTCGTTAACAAATCGGTTAAACTCTAACTAGTTAACTTGGCTTGTATGTATGTGAATCTTCCCCAATAAAATGAATAAAATGTCGATTCAGTCGGGCGACACGGTGGTGCGGTGGTTAGCACCGTTGCCTCATAGCAAGAAGGTCGCAGGTTCTTTCTATGTGGAGTTTGCATGCTCTCCCCGTGTCTGCGTGGGTTCTCTCCGGGTACTCCGGCTTCTTCCCACCTCCAAAAGCATGCTGAGGTCAACTGGCTACTCTAAATTGCCCGTAGGTGTGCGTGAGAGTGTGAGTGGTTGTATGTCTTTCATGTGGCCCTGCTATGAGCTGGCGTCTCATCCAGGGTGTACCCCGCCGTTCACCTATTGCCAGCTGGGATTGGCTCCAGCACGACCGCGACCCGGAATAGCCGGAATAAGTGGAAGACAGTGAATGAATGAATGATTCAGTCTTTATTTTTATATAATTACAACCGAAGCCACCTTGAATTTCCCCTCCCAGCCAAAAGCCTTTCGGCTTCCGGCTGACTTCCAGCAAGATGACCAGCGGCTGGGGGTCCCAACCCATTTTTGCAGGTGTGCTTGCATTCCAAATAATTTTCTTTTCTTTTTTTGTTTTTCTAGAATCCTCACCAGTACTGACTCATAAAATAGATATTTAGCAATATTAGAAAAATGGGTGACCTTATCGTGGTGGAGGGGTCGGAATGTCCCAGTGATCCCAGGAGCTATGTTGTCGGGGGCAGAGCCCCTAGAAGGGTCTCCCATGGCAATTTGATCTTGGGTGAAGGGTCAGACAAAGAATGGTCCATAAAGACACATATGGGAAGAAAAACATGAAAAGACCAGTGTGCCCTGCACAGTGGATTACCAAGGCCCCACCCTGGAGCCAGACCTTGGAAGAGGCCTATCAGCGAGCGTCTGGTGGCCGGGCCTTTGTACATGAGTGCCAGTCAGGTCCAGCACGAGGCAGAGACATGGGTCCATCATCCAGCAGGCCCACCACCTGCAGGAGGAACCATATACGTAGGTATGATGCAATGTGGATTAGACGGCAGGCCACTGCTGCCCCCGCAAACCAGACCCGGATAAGTGGAAGAAGACGAAATGAGCCGGGAAAAATTTGAGCTCCACAAAAATTTTCCAACCCAGTGTAGTAATTGCTGTAGACCTAATTCCATGTGATTTGTTTTTTAATAGTTCATTCGTGATTTTTATGGGGGCAGTTTGCAATGATGCAAACCAGCTAGTTAACCTCACATTCCACACCTCAAACCAACAGGGGACAACATTCAATTACTCTGCAGTCAGAAAACAGAACATTTTGGGGTCTTGTAGAGCTGCAGCGTTTATTTTTGTTGACATATAACCTGCACACACATTTTATTCCACTATTATGTCAGAGCTTTACTGCTAATGTACTCCGTTGCCAGCCTCTCTCGTTGAGAATTTTGGGGTTACCATTCTATTAGTTAGAGAGAAAACATATTTTTCTCTTAATGCAACATTACAAAAATAGTGATTTACTCTTTCTAGTTATGTGCTCATTGCTCCATATAATAGTTAATCTTAGGAGAGAAATTACGGATAAAGTATGCTCCACCATGAGAGCCTGGTGGTAACAAATTGGTTGAATGTCATGTGGTGGTGAAGATGCAACTCACAGAGCTGTGTGCTTCTACACTACTGAAGCGCTTGCTGTTATCAGTCCCAGCATACCAATAGCAGACATCTTGGCTCGACTGACATGTGCCCGGCGGTGTTGCTGGCAGGTCTCACTCACTACTGGGTGGCCTGGTTGGTAGCCCCTCAACACTCTTCTTTTGCCAAGAACAGAAATCTACTGGACTCTCGGAGATGTGTGTGTGTGTGTGCGTGTGTGTGCGTGCGTGCGTGCGTGTGTGTGTGCGTGCACGTGTATGCTCACACACTCATTGTTTTATAATATTATCAGACACTGCCACACCAGTTTTGCGAATGTAAACATCACCTTTTGTTAGACACTAGACTAATTGTTGCATGAGGGATAAAAGAGCCGCTGAATGCAAGCGTGCTGAATAGAAGCCGAGGATTGGCTGTGGTTAGTTTGTTGAACCTGAGTTTGGGATCTGTTGAGCTGAGCTCTTTTTGTCTTGCATTTCCCCTTGCTTCTTTTTTCCTCACTTTCCCTCGCAGTTTCTTTTTGTTTTTGGTGAAAATTGTCCGTCAATGCAGTCTAAAGCTTTCTCAGTGAAGTGACCCGTGTTTAAATGTTCTGGGGGCGTCTTGTTGAATTGGTCAAACAAATTGCCGTTGATATGAAGATGTGGGGTGGTGTCTCCATTGAGCTGGAGGTTTCTACACTTGGCGAAGCATTTGCACTACACAGTGCTGAATAGTAGATCTGGCTGAAGTTATGACTTTGTCCCCTGTTGGTCAATTTGAATCCTTCCTTGGAGTGGGCTCGGGGCCAAACATATCAAATAGGGATTTAATGACTTTTCATTCAAATGTCGTCAGTTCTTTGGTACCTGATCTCCACATACTGCTTTGAGTATTTTTCTTTAACAAATCTTTGTTAATGTGAAAGAAAGGCAGAGAGTAGGATCACAAAAGATAGATATCCTGCTGTTGGGTTGCAGGTTGCATGTGGTCTAAACATTGGTAATCTAGTGCGAAATGAAGAAACTGGATATTATCAAGTGTGAAATGTGACGTGATGTGATTGCAATATATAACGCCTGAATTACTTATGGTGATGTAATGTTAGTTATGCTACATGAAACAGCCACTGGTAAAGTATTAAGAGCAGTTTTTGTTTTACACGTGTTCCAGTGTGCAATATGTCACATGGCTTAAAGTTACCATCCTTAAGATATGGGTCCTGGCTGATATCAAATGATTTGACAACAATGTAGGCTCGTCCTATATCTGGCGCCTCCTCTTAGATGATTCTAGAGTTTTTCAACGTTGAAGGATAGGTCACTTTTTTCAATCTATAGTTTTCACAGAGAGCTTATTTGGGGCAATTAGATGAATTCTGAAAAAGGCTTGATGAAATCCATTTCCAACCCAGAATGCTTTTTATCACATTCAATTTTTTTTGTTCTTGAATTCCCCCAAAATAGATTCAAATTTACTGTACACAAAAAAACAATCAACTGTTTCTATTTATCACATTAAATATCTTTAAAAGAATTACTGTTTTGTTATTGAATCTTGAAATAATCTACAAATATTCTACATGTAGAGAATGTTATTATCAAGAATTTACCAGCTCCTCTTTTTTCACAAAATACCGAAAGTCATCATTGTTGTGTGGAGACATTTCTGATTCACTGTTACACCCGGTGCTGAGCTATTTAACAAACTCATTACATTTCCTGTGATTGCTTCAAAATAATAATAGTCAGTAGTGTTTTGCCAGTTATTGTGAAACTGCATTATTTGGTTGGTTTGCATTTTACAGTAACTAAATATGGCACCCAGATTCTTCAGTGTTCCTCATCGAGTCACCATTGCCGTAACTCTCTCCTTGATAAATAGTGACTTCATTGACATTTATAATAATGAAAATCTTCAATTTTTTTCTACCCTGTTATTAAATCTTCAATATTATTATCAGAACATGTCTGAGATCAGATGAAAAGACTGCAAGACATTTCATTTTACAAGCATCCAGTGTGTTTTATTTTAGCCCTCAGTGCCATTATTTGCTCTTCTTTAAATGTACTTATCAGTTCTGATAAAACTGTTGCATGATTTGTGTTTGCAGCTTTTAAATGAGCAGCCTTTAGTTTGTATGAATCAAAACAAACAAACAAACAAACAAACAAACAAACAAACTGCAGAATGTGCAATGCAGCCAGGGGGCCATATGCTTATTAATTCCGATGCATTTGAAACACAATAATAAAAACATCGCTCGTGTCTCATACATTATCACAATCAAAAATTGTAACACTGATAAATGTTGGGGATCTTTTAAGTGATACTCCATTATCCAAAGAAAGTAGATTTGTGCTAAAACCTCTTGTTAAAAACCAGTACCAAATGTTCTTCAAAAATGCTGACCCCTTAGCTAACAATAACAATTCAAAACAATGAGTTGTTCATGTTCTTGTCAGATTTTTTTTTAAATACAGTACATCGATCTGTACTGCTGAGAAGGAAAAGTAAAGGCACAAGGAGAGATATGGAAACGTTATGTAACAGCAAGTGAGAAGATGATGAAAGACATTCAGACATGCAGCTTTATCCAGTCTCCTCCTCTTCATCCTGCTTCCTTCTCTCTGTCTCTTTCTCTCTCTCTCTCTCACTCTATCTCTCTATCTATCTTAACAATTTATCCTTTCCATTATTCACTTTGCCTCAAACATGCGACTGTCCTTTGCTTGAATTCCCTTTTTTTCTTGCACTCACACAGCATCTTGTAAGAGACTGCAAACAGGTCTCCTAGCAACAAGCCTTTATCCAGTGTCCTAACTGGTCAGCAAAGTGACTCTGCCCCCCTTGACTCCTACAAGCAAAGGAACAACAACTTTGTAGAATGAGCCAGCCAATCACTCTGAAGCATCTTCCGTGTTCTGGAGTCAGTAGGCCAAAAGGATAATGGTCGAGGTGATGACATACAGCCATCTTGTTAACAGACCATCCATTGCTGGAGTGAAACATGTCTCTGTATTATTGAGCCCAGGTTTGACTCTTGAGCCGCCAATGTTTGAGAATGGGAATTGTTAATCGACTGCAAATGGTCACCATTTGCCGCATCTGCACTCAGGACTCTGAAGAACAGATTATCTGATATTTCCTCCCAAGCATGCAAAGAGCAAATAAACCTGAAAGCAGGAGGACTGGCCTCTGTTGCAATCTTATACCTGCAAGAAATTGTCAAAGCCTTATTCCCACTCTGATGATATTGTACAGGGCAACATAAATAAAGAACTTGACTCTGCCTGAAAAGCACACTGAGCATTTGCCAGCCACTTTGGGTGGCCATACTTTTTATGCAGGGCACTTCCTTTAAGCTTCTAATGACGAGTGACCCTTGCGTGAAGAGATTCTAAGAGACTAGGTCAGGCTTTTAGAGTCAGGGGAGTTCCTAGTGCACCAAGTCTATCATGCCTGGAAACCAGGCAATCAAGTTGTTTATGAACAAACATTGCAGACTCCATTTTAGATCCCTTTTTAAACAATTGCTTATCCAGCAGCATTTGTTATTAAGATGTTATGACAGAGTGATCATTCATCATAGGTTGCTGACAACTACAATACGACATTTTTAAACAAGGAGGTGTTGTGGTGTTGTATGCTCGGGTGCGGGGTGACCTCTGGGAGGGATAAAGAGGTGAGTGTTTGTATGCTGGGAGTGAAGCCGCCGGAGCAACTACTGCACAAAGAGAACATGACTGTTGACACCAATTCATAAATCAAACGTGGTCACTGTCTTCAGGCTAAAAAAAGAAAGTGTTTTAACTTTTGTTCGGTGTGCAAATGGATTTGAATGTAATGCCTCTGTGTTGTCATGATGAAATCTCAAACTTTTTGACACTAAAATGGATATAAGATGTGAGAGCTTAAACATCCAACTGATGTTTAAAAACTGAGGGTAGAAAAAAATTGAATTAAAAATTGACAAAATGAAAGGAACTGTGACCAGATTTGGAACATTCTGGAGGGTAAACTTGTCAGCGCTCCTTGGTGGAAAAAAAAACTTAATTATGTCACTACTAAATGACCTCAAACAAAAATCTTGCATATCTGAGCTGCTATTCAGCCATAATATAAGCTGCTTACTAAAATCTACCAATACAGTGGTTATGGTGACATGTCAGATGAGCCCTAATGGAGACTTCATATCAGTTGTATCATACTATATTGCTGATACAAGATTTTCCACTTGAAATTTATGATTCTTCTGGTTTCAAGATGAAGTTTATAATGCAGACTCTAGTAATAAAAGCTTTAAAACTAATACAGCTATGGAACTCATATAAAAGTCTTGTTTAGGTAAATTATTTCCAAAAATGTTGGCATGATGCATCTTTTGACCTTAACTGGAAATGAAAGTCAAAACCAAGCAAGTGGAAAACAGGTTTAAATATCGAGCTATAAAAAAGCTATCAAATAGCCTAATGGAGTAGGAGATTCATGCACCTAATTAGAGGTGCATGAATCGTTCCCAAAATACCAATACAGAACTGATGCAAGCAAGTAGAAAGTAAGAAGAAGTAAACAATGATGTTATGATGCATGTCTCAATAAACTGTACCTTCAAATAACATTGAGTTTACCAGATTCAAACAACAACCCACTAATGTGCAAGTTAATCTGTACTTCTTTTTTTTTAAAGCTTTGACCTCACAAATTTGTTAACAAAACATGTTGTTCACCATCTCTTTTCGAAAACTGGTACAAAACTCAAAGGTTGATGGGAATATTGATAGTTTTGTAAGTGTTTTGTCAATAACTAAAGTATTGCAGGCTGCCGTTTTGTTTTTGAGATTTCAAGGTTCAGTCTGTTTTTCTGACCGAAATAATAATGTTTGTGTTTTTGCATCATTATTTGCACTGATTAATTATCCAAAAAAGTTTGAAAACATTTATTCCTCTCCAAAAATTAATGTTTGCACTTTTTCTATTACATTTTTTCATGCATGCCCTTTTATTTTGTAAAAAAAAACCAAACAAAAACAAAACACTATCAGTAACCACATCAACATCACAAATATTAATCTTATATTACTTTGCATCAGATCAAAACCAAATTTTGTGGTTTCTGCCACCTTTTCCATAAATAAAAGAGAAAAAAGTCATACTTGTAACATTTAAGGGAGAAATTGTCACAGTAATTAGTTGCACCTGGAATACTAAACTCAATTCCAGCCTTTACAGTGGATGCAATGAGATAAAATGGGGTTTATATGACTTCATGTGATATGCAGACACACCAGTATGTAATGGAACACTGAATGCAGACACATCCACGTGTATTTCTGCAACAAGCACAAAGCATGATAAGTTAATATTACATTTTCAGCCACTTAAGACAAACTGAAACCCGGAAGCTTAAACCTTCATCAACTTTAGCTGGTGTTTCCCTCATCGATGGCACCCTGCTCTTTGCGCGCCGTGGTAACGCTGTGAGAGCCACTTTGGTACCACATGGCTTTTATCCAAATCGAGGCGCTTGAGAGTAGAGCGCTCGGAGAGCGGGAGCGCAGTCGCACGTTATCCATCGCCCGATGCAACATAGACCGTCACTCTGCTGCCTTCAGGATCTTCCTTTATATATAGGAGAGACTCCGCAGAACTATTTCACTCACGCAAATTGTTCTCCTGTTCCTCTTCTGCCCCCCGCTCTCCTCTTCTCGCCCGCCTGACCATCCTGTGGTTTGTAAAGGCAATTGTTGGTGCGCATCATCGCGTGAGCCAAAAGGAGGTTTGCCACTGCTGCATAGGAGACTGGTGAGCAGTTCGACTCAAGTTACCTATCATCATATTTTCTTTATTTTCTTTATTGCTGTATTTACTTGCATTTTTCTACCGTCTCATTTGACATCTTGCTGTAACTTCTTATAAGTTATATATTGCATCCGGTGAGCAGATAATTGCTGTTCTTCAGTCTGTTGTTTGCTCAAAATTGTAATTTTAGTTGGATTTTTTTAGAACCACGCCTTTTTAAAATCCTATGCCTGTGTTTGTTTTGAATAGTTAATGAGGTGATATTCTCGACTGCACTATTTGACTGCACTGCACTATGCATTCTTTGATTTAAGAGTCTAAAGGGCCATACAGCCGCATAATCAGTGAAAATTAATTGGATGTTGCATTTGATGTGAACTTTGGCATACAAGGATGGGTGTGGTTTTGCATAAATTGGACTCTCCCATTCAGATTTTTAAGGAGAGATTCAGATTTCTAAAGACGTTAATGAATGTGTTTAAAAACTTTTGAGATCACTTTTTTTATTTTATTTTATGTATGCGTGGGTGTCTTATACCTTGCAGCTGGCTGCTGGAGCGTCATGACAGCTGAGAAGAGTGGGCCCGTTATAAACGGTAAACCTGAGGATGGCAGAGACCCGGAGGGGTCGAGCTCCAGCCTGGACAACAGGGAGTACAATGAGAGGGGCCAGTGGAACAACAAGATCGAGTTTGTCCTGTCTGTGGCTGGAGAGATCATCGGGCTGGGCAACGTTTGGAGGTTTCCTTACCTGTGCTACAAGAATGGAGGAGGTAAGGACATTTCTATGATTGTACCTGTGCACGTAGACTGGATGAAAACTGGCTGCTCATGAAAGAACGGAAATTGCAAAACAGCTACCGTGATAACCGATTTAAGATAAGTTTCTTATCTTCTACCACAACATGTGAACTGTAATAGAAGTATGCTTACATGATCTATTATGCACAATCATGTCAATAAAAGAGGCAAGATCCCTCATTAGCCACCGTGAGAGCGCACAGTGTGGATCTGAAAAGGTCAACTGCAGCGTGAATCTGGCTTTGTAATGAGTACCTTCATTTTCTTTGCATCTGACTCTGGTGAATTGCTCCTTGCAGGACAATTGAAGGCAACTTTCTAGATATATCATTTAGGTGAAGCTGATTTTAATCATTGTGATATTATCCTGGTGTAGGTGAAGAGGTGTTCATTTTCTCCATGTCCGTGTCTTTTGTGTGTGTGTAAAGGTGCATTCTTCGTTCCATATGTCATCTTCTTTGTGTGCTGTGGTATCCCTGTGTTTTTCCTGGAGACCGCCCTGGGTCAGTTCACCAGTGAGGGAGGCATCACCTGCTGGAGGAAAGTCTGCCCGCTGTTTGAGGGTAAGAACGCTCTCAAGATCTTGTTCCGGGATTTTTTGTATTATACAGGAAGAACTGGATTCTTGCACAGTCAATGTTATTTTCTGTGTTTATCACGCACATTCATCATGCAGTAGTCCAGAGTTTGCCCAGAGATCACAATATTTTACATGCAGTTTCTCGAACTCTTTGTCTTTTCAGGCATTGGCTATGCAACCCAGGTGATTGAAGCTCATCTAAACGTGTACTATGTAGTGATCCTAGCCTGGGCCATCTTCTACCTCTTTAACTGCTTCACCACAGAGCTGCCGTGGGCCGGCTGTGGGCACTATTGGAATACAGGTAGGAGGAGGAAACGCTGGATGGGAAAAAAAACTAAAAAAAAACAAAACAAAAAAAAAAACCAAACATTTGTGCAAGCACTGATCATCGTCTGCATCTTTTTACTAGAGTTTTTTAACGTGCTCTGTCATATCTATACCTGCATCTGCATAAATAATCACAAAACCACAACCTTGTTGTGTATCTGCAGAGAACTGTGTTGACTACTATGGTGAGAATGCCACCAACATCACAAACCCCAATGCAACTTCTCCAGTCATTGAGTTCTGGGAGTGAGTACATTTTTTTCTCTCTCTCTTTTTTCTTTTTTACTGTTGACTTCAGTATTCTTCAAACATGTATGAGACTCTTCTCACTCTTCTCCCACTCTTCTCCATCGGTGTAAAATATTAATGGTATCGCCAAAGTGGTTTCTTTGTCAATGTGCAACATCGCCGGTCCTATCATGCCATTATGCATCATATTGCTGAACATTGAAGCCACTGACACGTTCGGACTGCTTCAGTGACCCTCTTAACCCCTCCTCCAGTAATTAGTCAGCCTCTTTCATATTGGCGTGTCAGCAGGCCTTGCTAGGCCAGCTGTCTCCCAGCTAGAGCCATGTGTGTGGCAGCAGATCAGGCCTCGCCAGTGTGTAATGCTGACCACACTTCCTGTCTTGCTGCCAGTGGCTATGTTTACACGACTCGGCCAAATCTCACTCTCAACCTGCTCATCTTTTCAAAATTTACCATATACCTCAAAAACAGCAGTTCAATATAAAGTGCTCTATGTATTTTTGAATCTATATCACATGAAATTAGATAATATTTTAGGGAAATGTTAGATATGACACACTAACAAAACATCTAACACCAGAGGAAGATCTGCCAAGGGGGAATGACTAACAAGCCAAACACCATGTTGTTGGGAAAAAAATAACTGACCAAGCCCTGTTTAAAATATCCCAAAGCATGAGCCTGTTTTGTTATGTCCTGTATACTAAATCAGGATTAAGAGTCATCAGAGAACCACAATTAGTTTATTTATAGCAAACCATTATATCTGCAACAGAAAAGGAGTCGTGTCTAGATAGAAGTCTTCAGAAAAATTTGCACGCAGACATGAATGAAAGGACATGTATGAGAGTGTTTGCTAGAGGTTGTAATGACATTTTTTTTTTCCACATTTCGGAAATGAACTAATCAATAAATGAAGAGACAGCATGGTTCGTTGATAATATCAACCAACAACGGTTAAACATAGCCACTTAATGTGACAAGATTGAAAATTCCTGGCTTCTGTGTTGTTGAATGGACGGGACCCTTTAAAACTTCTAAATCTTACCATTTACTGAAGTAACTTGCACAGCTATTCAGTCATACCTCTAAACACTATGCTACACGAGCAAAATCGCGCGTAAGATTTATGCTGGACTCATAAAAAAAAAAGTCTTCATGCACTAAAGAGTATGACCAAATATATTTACACACTTTAGCTTCCAAGTCTTGCCCTTTCGGCTGACCAGGAGGGACAGGGAAGCTGTGTTGGACCTAGGCTGTGGCCAGCAACCAAGAACATGTCACGATGATCAATGGCTGGTCAGGATCTCTGGGGTGAACTTTGTGGCAAAGATTTGGCAACACCATTTAGCTCTGTGTCTTCAACTCTCGCTTCTCATCCTCCATCAATGCTGTTGCCTGGCCATACTTAAATGAACAGGAAACACACTGTTCACCACTACTGACAATATATAACGTCATTATTACGTGATCTGTAGGCCCATCTTGCACCTAGACCGCTACACCTGGCACAACATGACTGTTGCAGCAGAACGCCTTCATTGTAATCAACTTGACACTCTTGCATGAAACACATGAGCCACAGCCTAAATGCCAGTGTTTGCGTGGCTTTGCAGCCATATATGTAAACCTACAGCAAACTACATATAACCATGTATCTTTTCAGGATGATTTAAAAAGACGCCAGTATCAAATGCAATGCGAGAAACCTGTCCTTTTGTGGGTTGCTTTTTGTTGCTGCTGTTGTTGGTAAGAGAGTATCAGGACATTAATCTCTCTGGTCTAAATAAGTGGTGAAGACGTTGAGATTTGGGGCTGACGATTTGGCCACACTGGAATGGAATTTGCCTGTTCCTTGACTGCTGATGGAGGTCTACAACACATATTTATTGCTCAATAGCACCTCAAAGTGTTGAAGGAAACTGAACACCACACCATATTCTAATCTCGCACGAGCTCTCTTGTTCAGAGCTGCAATGTTGCCCACAGTCTTCTCCTTACCTCCCCCTTCCACCAAGTTTCTCCCAGAAGGTCTGACCTGACCCTGTAGCACACTGGTCTCTTTGTGCTGAGGACCCAGTCAGGGTGACTGATATGATCGCCTACAATTCTAACCATCATTGGAAGTCAATTCTTTGAGAGGAGGGTGTGTCATTGTAGGTGGAGTCAGATTTCCATAGCTTCCTATTGGCGCATATAAGTAATTTGATTTTGTTAGGCAGAAGCCACAAGTAGGATGACTGTTGCCGCGCCATCCTCACCTTGTTGTTCTCAAGTTTGCACTGCTCCACATGGTACAAATTTGAATTGGCTAAGAGGATACTACACAACTGCCAGTTTATATGTGAACATAGGGATGGGTTTCTATCAGGGGAGGAGGAAAGACATGATGACATGAATCACAGAGAACAGATTAGGTTATGCTGCACAGCTACCCTCAGTGCCATGTTGCTTTCTGAGTTACTTACGGAAAGTAGATGGATGGTTGAAGTGGTTAGCTGTATTTAAGACTGGTGCTGTGTGACAGCCTGCATCCCTTCTGATTGACTGTGCAGGTACATTGCAACTACTTTTTAGAATGCAAGGTTAAGCCAGTGAGAAATAGAACACACAAGTGTAATTTTCCTTTTTTCTAATAGTAAAATAACGGTCAACTTTCTCAGATGAAAATAAGTTGTGAGGCTTAAGACAAACACATTCCGTTGCACATGATTAGATTGTAGCAATATGATTCAGGTTCAGAAAGTCCTCCAAATGTGGGGTTACGGAATACATTAGTCAATGTTAGGAAGGAAGCATGGTTAACAAGCAAAAAATATTTATTATTATTTATTATAGTGCTTAAATGCAGCAAAGCCATTGTGTTCTCTGTGTTATATTGTTTAGCACAGCTTGCACTTAAAAAGCCTTGTGTGGGAACAACAACTAAATGCCTTAAGACTGATTCTTATAGTGCTTATATATTGTGTTCTCAGTACTTCTTCATCTTGGTCAGATAGTGTCTATACTGGACGTTACTTAATGTCTGAGTAAAATCAAATTGCAATCATCACAGTTATCAGAACTATCTGTATTCTCCGGGCCCAAACAGACGCAGAGTACTGAAGATATCAGATGGTATTGAGCACATGGGGGGAATGCGCTGGGAGCTGGCCATGTGTCTGGCCCTGGCCTGGTTCATCTGCTACTTCTGCATCTGGAAGGGACCCAAGTCAACTGGCAAGGTAATGAATGTTAACTGTGTGTCCATACTCCAGGTATATGTGATTGGATTCTGCAGTTGAACTATTTCTCCTGCAATGCAGACAGAAAACCACATAATGATATCTCCTGATTAGAACTGACTGCAATTTCCTTGCAGTTGTTACACAATCCATATGTATACACGTGTTTTTGTTTATATTTTTGTCTAACTCCCAAAAAAAACATGCTAAAACACTTATTTCTTCTCTTCTAAATAACTAAATAAATTACTCTCCTCTAAACACATTTTTCCCTGTACATAGAGGAGAAAGGTGTTTTTCTACCTTTCCTCTCATCACGCTACCCATTTCAAAGGTCTCCTCTTGATCCTTCCAGTAGCCTTGAGGAGAATAGAAAATATTCTGCACCTCGCTTTCAATGCTCAAAACCCTCAAGAAACCACTCTCAGATCCAATGAGCCAGAATTAGTTGGGGGATATAGATAGAGTGGGAAAAAGAGAGGTGTGTGTGAGGAAAAATTAATGGGTCCACATTCTGCAATGGAGGAGGAGGGGGACACACTAGGCAGCAATGCCTATATCGCCCTGAAGTGTCTTTTGTCTGGCTGTGAAGTAAGAGAGGAGAATGCTTCTCCATGGCTGGGCTTTAGCAGCCGGTCCAAGATTGATTCCTGTATTCACTAGAGAAAAGAAGAGTGTTCATGAGGAGCATGTAGAGTATATCCTCAGTCTCCGCCTCTACTGCCTCTCCTTCTCTCCTTCTCTCCCGCTCTGTCCAGCTCTCTCCTGCTCTCTCTTGCTCTCTTCCGCTCTCTCCTGATCTCTCTGTCTCTCATTCTCTCTCTCCTGCTATGAGAAATTAACCACAGCTTGCTTTTTGCAAGAGAGAGGCGCTTTCTTCTCCACAGACCCTACAGCCCATTCAGTTCAGACTCTGCTAAGCTGTTTTCTTTGTTGGCCGTGTTTGCCAGCCATTCTCACATTTAAGCCCTCTTGTTAGATTTATGGCAAGGCAGGGGCAAGTTTGACCAGTAAATTTGTGGTGGCTTAAATGTTTACCAGTGGTGAGGTGGAGGGAGCATGTGGAGCGTTGAAGGTTCATGGAGAGACTGAATATTGTTCTTTTCATTTCCAACAAGGGAAAGACAGAAAGAAGGATTTAGGATGTGTAATCTTTTTATTTGTCATTTTAAAAGAGGGATTTGCATGGCAGGAGACAGGTGTTGCCTCAGTTTCCCTGAAGGCCACATTTGAATTAACAGAGTTAACAAAGTGTGCAAAGTCTTGTTAATTCTTATGAATCCTAAAAGTTCAAGCGCCACCTTGGTTAGGAGTTGATTTAATTTCAAACAACTGCACAACCCCATTTATTTTCAAACAACACAATATATCGTGAATGAATTTGTGTGCGTGCGTGCGCGCGCGTGCGTGCATGTGTGTGTGTGCGTGTGCGTGCCTGTGCACGTGTGTTAGTGTGCTCATGCACTTCCGTGCATGCTTCAAAGAGAGGCACATTTTCCCACACTGCCAGCATCACTCCTCTGGGTTTCTCCTGTTTAAGAAATGGGGCCAGAGGAGCCCTCTTTTCTTTTCAGCCTCCTGGCCTGGCTCTGTTCTGTCCTGTTCTGTCCTCAATTGGACTTTGACTTGATGCCAGCAAGCCAGGGGATGTATGTTGCCCGCCTCTGCCTTCCAAGAGGCCAAGGTCTTTGTTCAAGGGGTTTCTAAGTGTCTTGAGATGTTGAGCACAATTCTGCAGAACCTGAATAGTTCAGTAAGAAAGGGAGTGTTGGTTTGATAGTTAGCAAGTGTTAGTCACTGTATGGAAACTATGTGGGATGTGTACCATTGTTAACTTGCCAGCTGTAGTGCATGATCCATCACCACATATGTGCATCACAAGGTGTATTAGTGCAATCTGACATACTGTAAGTAACAGTGATAGACTGATGGAGTATAAACATTAGAAGAGACATTCCTTGTAAATAGTACCAGACCTGGTAGCCCAGATAGCATCCCTTCTGTTCACCCTTGTTTGAAACAAGCTGTTTTAACTCCTGTCTGTTTAAATCCCCTCTCCCCAAAAGCCCACTTTCTTCTGATTGGCCAACTTCTTGAAGCCTGGGAGTGTTGTTCCTGTTATTGCCTGAAGCCATACAAAGACATTTCAATTTGTCTCTCAAGCAAATTGCTTTTTTTAAACATGTGTTTACTTCATTATTTGTAACTTTTTTTTAGTTTTAATAACCTCTGATATGACAGGACATATAGAAAACAAGGAAAATATATTAAGTGGTGTTTAAAAAAATGCCAGTTTTGGAGCATATATTTGAGAAACCTGTGGTTGCCATGGTTTACAATATGGCATATAACAAAATTTCTGATTTGTGGTCACAGGGAGCAAATTAATGCATTGTACTTCAAGTCCCTAGTCAAAGAAGAGAGGAAATACCTAGTGCAGTATTATACAAAAAAAAAACAAATAAACAAAAAATAAACAGTATGCAGAATGCAAATACCAAATTCATGTACCATTAATCATCTTTATGCCCTGACCAACAGGAAGGGATTTTTTGGTTTTGGTAGACCCAGTCACAACCCAATCTTATTGAAATTCTCCTGATCTCAACAAACTGCCAGATGAGTTAATACACGATCGGTCTTGCAGCTGGGTAGGTCCTTGAGAGAAAATGAAATTATGCTGTGTTCTGCCACGTTGTGTTTTCCCAAAATGTTACATGTTTGGCTGAAGACTTAGTACAATGTTAAATTGCGGTGAAGTTAGGAGATGGATGTAAGTTAATGCAATGTCATCAGGAATGATAGGAGCAGAACACTGTCACTTGTGATTTATGCTTATCTTCACTATATTCACACTTGTTTGTTTTTCTCTATGTGAGTACTGTCCTGTTTTCAGTCTTTTTTTCCACTATAATTGTTAAAAACATGAGGATTGATCAAATATTTGTCCGTTTGAAGCAGTTTAAAAAATAAGGATGAGAAGATGTCCATGCTGGTTAAAGCCCCAAATGATTCAGTGCTAACTACTGATGGCAAGCTTTTTTGTTTTGCACAACTTCACTTTAAATTTATATTGTATGAATCATATCAAGTTATGTAACGTGTTATTGCTGCAAGACAATGACTCAGTGTTTTTCTCTGTAATCTGGTCATAGGTTGATAATCCAAATCTGTTTGTGCCTGCAGGTTGTGTACGTAACAGCCACATTTCCATATGTGATGCTGCTGATTCTGCTGATCAGAGGAGTGACGCTGCCTGGAGCATTTGACGGCATCAGGTTCTACCTCTACCCAGACATCTCACGTCTCTCAGACCCTCAGGTAGGTGCGAGGTTACTGTATTTCTCTTTTACTGTTAAACAAGTACTATGAGTCCTCCCCCTTAAAAAAAAGGTATACAGAGCCAAATATGTTTGCACCTAAAGGTTAGTAGGTAACAACTGTTTTTTTTCCTTGATCATATTTTTGCCACCTGCAGGGAATCAGTGATACTGCAGCAGTTTTATGCTGGAGGTGTTTTTTCTTGTTTGCATTTAACATCTCCCTGCATACTTTCACAAAGATATTCATTGATTATATACACATACAGAAGCTTTTGCAGTTTTTGTCATTTCAATAAAGACCATATTCATTCTAAGCTTTTTTCGAGGCAAACTGAAAATTAATTTTCAGCAATTATTCCTGTTTAAATGCATGTTCATTGATATGATATGTCTTTCTAGGTGTTTAAAAGAAAGTTTGTTTGAAATTGTGCCTAAAAATATGGGCCCTGCCTTTCCTTTTGCTCCTGCATCTCATCAGATCATCTCCCATTGAAGTTGCTTGATACTTGTGTACAATTTAATTTGGAAAGCCACATCCAGAAAATTCGAAAAGAATATCCTGTTTAGCATTGTGGCATTGTGTAAGTAAACACACTGATGAAGCATATACACCCATCTTACACTCTTCAGCAGAAGATATTTATGTCAGTACATTTAAAATGTAAAACCGGAAGCATCTTCTGCTTAAAAAAAAAAAGGTGCACATGGCACGTTTCCTGTAGATGGCAACTGTTTATAAATGTTACTGTTACACTATTCTTAGTATAAGACCTGGGATAAAACAGGTAATAACTTTCCCCTTGATGTCTTTGATTTGGTATTTCCAAGAGATTCTTATGCTCATGTTTGCTAATTTTTTGTTAGAAATGGAGGAGCAAAGGAGAGGTGTGAAAGAGACAAGATTCACAGCATTTGAATGTTTGCCCCTCCACAACCATGTGTTTGGAGCTGAGTCAATGCCAGGGGGTTACAGGTGGTGTTGTAATCCATGCACTGGGTGATCAGTCCTCAAAACACTTAAAACACCTGCTTCTTTGGTTATTCTACATGGAATTGAAATTATTTGCCTTCATTTATGCATTTCACTCAGGTGACACTGATACTAATGTGGCTGGATTTGGAGCCCAGACTGTCATAGCATGAATTGCTCATCTTGCAGCTGAGGAGGTGATCAAATAATCATGTGGATAGTGAGCTTTAATAATTCACATGGCCCAAAATTAGGATTTAAATATACTACTTTAACACACACACACACATACACATACACACGCACACACACACGCACGCATGCACTGCTGGCGGTGTTAACTTTCACTCAGTGAAAATACTCAGCCGGAGTTTGCATCACCGACTTAAGACAAGGGAACACACACGCACAACTCACGCACACACACACACACGCACGCACACACACACACACACACGCGCGCGCGCGCACACACACACA
>CAAKHG010015512.1:0-50056 GCA_901007715.1 Dactylopterus volitans | reverse complement strand
TATATCATATGGGCAATTTATGGCAGCAAACTCGTTGCTTGATTTATTCGTCATTGTTGCTATTAATGCCTGGTGATGCGGCTGAAAGAGCACGTTGATTTATAAAGCTACAGTGGCAGCAGCTTGGAGCGCTCATGTGCAACGTAAATTTGAGAATAGGGTTGTGACTTCATAACACAGAATGGTGAACTTAGCCGCCCAACTGTCTTTTCACACTGGGGCGTTGTAGCTCTTGATCGAAACGCTCTCTTTGCTTAAACTGGAACATCGTTTAGATTCAAATGTTTTTGCAGTTGTGTTTTCAGACCCATGTTTTATGATCATTTTTCATAAACCGACTTAACTCGCTTGTCTGAAGTTTAACTACTTTTCATCCGCATCGCATACTGTGTTGTAATCATTTCCTGACTATTTATTTGATACGCAACTGCCATGCAAATTACATCATGACTGGGCCTAATAAATATGAGTGTGGGGGAAGAGGGAGACAGGAGAGAGAAAGAGCAGATTTGGGTCCAGTTCAATCTGCACTTTTTTCATAGCATTCATTCTGTCCTGCGTGGAATGCCAGATGGGTGGACTTCACCACATCAGGCCAGCTCAGATCTTGGCATGTTGCTGAAAAGCATGCAGCCCAAAATGACTTTCAAATGGTCTCTTTGAGATTGTTTTTCTACATCGCAGCCCCACGCACTCAAAGTGCAATGCTAAATCTTGTGCATACAGTAAATTGGAATCTCCTCATGTTTTTTTTTTGTTTGTTTTTTAAAGTGTAAATCATGCCTGTTCCAAAATATACCTTGACATGGGCTGTCTCTCCATGACTTTGCAAGGGAGGACTCTATTTCCATGGGAGCGCCACTCCACTTGAACATTAGCCCAGAGGAAATGGGTGAGCACTCCTTTTCCATGGTGTAGATTTCACTGCTGTTCAGTACCCGATCCCAAATGTGGAGCTCTGTGATGCTCCCTGAGAATGACTCATCTTTCTTAAATGAGCCCCCAAAGGTGTCCTGCTCCTGCCCAATAATAAAAAGGCCGTCCGGGCCAATGATGTGAGAACTTTTCAAGCCATCGTCCCTGGAAGAGACAAGGCCGTCAATATATACTGCCCAGCGTCCACCTTTCTGGCTCCAACAAACGCAGACCGAATGCCAGGAACCGTCATGGTCGAAGGCTTCTTGGTAAGCACCATGAAAACCATGGACCATCAGAGCCAGCTGCACAGGCCTTCCCTGGATCAGGTTTGCACGGAGCTGGAACTCATTAATATATGACTGGATGGAATAAGAGAAGATGGTGGAAACTCCAAAGCAGTTCGGATCGAAGCGTAAATGGGTGCAAACAGTCACCGAGCCCATGGAGGGAAACTTGTGCAGGAGACGAACATTCTTCCTGTCTGAGCGCCCAGTGAACTCCAGAATCAAGGTCTTGGGTGAACCTTGTTTTTTCAGCCCACATAGAGAAAAGAAAGAGGCATTGGCATGATGGAAAAAACCCTTGCACACCTCGCTGAAAAAAAAATATGCACCTCTCATGAAATTGTTCTATTCTCATTGTAAAGATTTGTGAGCAATGTTTATTCACTGAGGCAAACAGTGCGGTCTAGCACCCTTTTGGTGTCATTTCATTCTACCAGCCTTGCTGTTGTGTCAGTGAGCAAGCGAAAAGGCATTAAGACTCTTTAACACAACAAGCCTATTAACTCCTTATAAAATGCAGGAAATGGTGCAGTGCACTTACTTTTCAGGTGTGTCATGACTTTCCTGGCAATCCACACAGATTGAGAGATGTTTAGGGATTTTAAAAAGCTGGTCAGCTCTTGGTTTTCTACTGGACTGGAGATGGTGGCTAAAGCTCCGGATCGCTGCTTGCAAAGCTTGCCTGCACTGGACCATTCCAGACGATCCGGCACATACTCATAGTATGACTCATCGTAGGCAAGTGTTTCCACTGCTGTAAAAGCTGTTCAAAACCAGATAAAAGTAGACATTAGTGGAAAGGTCATAGTAAAGGCACTTCAGGTGGCATTTGTTATATTAATGCTAAAATTTAGCAATATTTTAACCCTGTGAAGATCAAATATAGCTCCTGTGTGTATCTTTAAGTGTTCTGTTCCTAATATCTCCTTCAGTCGTCAATGTAAACAATTGACCTGGATAATCTTATATATATATATATATATATTTTTTTCTTTTTTTTTTTTCTTTTTTTTTCTGGGATTTCAGTTTTAAGTTTGCTAAAAACTTGACTGGAATCCTGGCTACCCCTGTTAGCTTTGTTGCAGTTGCTCCAGGAGAACCTCTTCAATGGCAAAATACCTTGATATCATTGTTACTGTTAAATAGAGTTCAGTGACACCACAATAATTCAGTCCATATGCGCAGAGGTTTTCAGGGCCGGGGCATTTAAACGTCAATCTCTTGTTCAGAATTTGCAATAAGCCCACCAGTTCACATGCACCTTGCAAGCAATATCCGGTGAAACAATGGCACCTTTTGAACATTCAGGAATCTGACAGGTGAATATGTCATTTCACCTGCCCAAGGTTTCTCTGATATCATTTAGCGTCTGTTTGGAATTACGTGTGAAAGCTCCTTTTCAGGTTTTCGGACTGTTGCCAGGCTAATGAGCCACACCGCCTGTCTTGTGCCAGGGATGGCAGCCATATTGTATGTTTGAAGTTTGTAGTTGAGGGACTATTTGAGGGATGGATGAGCTTTCACTATGCCGCTAACACCGAATTAAGCTAGCCACACTGAAATTAAAGTTTCACAAGAGACAGAGAATAACTTACCTGAAATATAGCTATGAAAACAAACCTGCAACAGAATGAGTGCTGAGTTTAGTAGTTGCTGGGAGGGTTTAATGCACAGAACAAAGACTTTAGAGCTCATGAATTCCATAATTCAGTCAAAGGTCACCTGCTGTTGTCTAATTATCTGGGACAAAGATGGCGGCTTTGCCAGCCCATCATTTTCTAAGACATATACACTGTTGGACAAATTACGGTAAAATTATATTAAACGTTGGTATTCAAATGAATTTGTGAACGAATTAAAAAAAAATCTCAATCAATTATGAGTGGTAGCTTTTATTCCAAAAAAAAAAAAAAAGTAGTCTGGTGCATCGCAAATCGTCGTGTTCAACTCCCATCAATAACTTGTAAGATTAAGGTTCTGGATCAAATATAGTGTAAAAAAAGAGTCTACTCTATAAGTATTTGATGGTTAGATCATTAAAGTCTCAAGACATATGTATACGTGTAATAAAAAGGCGAAAAGACATCCTCAATGTGAGTAATAACGTTGTAAGATTTGAGGACGTTTCAAGCGTGGAAACATTCAAACACACACTCATATCTTTCCAAAATATCTAGCAGAGAAGGCGTAAAAACATACTTACAAGCAGACCTAAATTGGGGAACATAAACCAGCGCATCCTGAAAAACACAACTCATCTCAATCTCACTGTTTCCTTGCGTGGATCATTGAAGAGCAGAATAAACAAATAAATGAAGCGAGTCGCCCGTTTTACCTGACGTTCTGTCTGTTAAAAACTTTTTGCGCAAGTTGTCATCCCAAACGCGCCGGGTCCGAGAACGCAGCATTCGCTCCCTGCTCGACTTTGTATCGCCCCGGTAAGTTTCAAGTGAAGCAAAGTAATGATCCGTCCTCTGGTCGCTCCAAATCAGTCCGGCTCTGAGGCTCCAGATCGAGGAACCCTGCTCGCCTCCGGGCAGCATGGAGGGAGGATGCAGAGGAAGCCGTGAGGAGGAGTGGGTGTAACCTGCGGAGCGCAGAGCTGCCCAGAGCAGGGCTCAGGGACCTATTGGGGGTCCTTAAATGTGTTTCAGGGAGGCTAGTTAGAGGTGTATACAATGTAAATACAGCAGGTATTAATGACATTACCTCACTTATCATATTTGTCTTTTGATTTGACAAAGATCAACAAAAAAAAAAGTGCCAAAAATGTGTTGAATCTGCACTTAAATTGACTGAGTCAACTGCACAAATAAGCTTGGGATACTAAAGTAACAGCGGGAAAACAAGAATTGCAGCATTGTTTTAAATTATCCAGTGACTTTTTTTTCTCCTTTCTTTACAGAAAACTGTACCTCAGGTGCTGCTTATTGAACTGTTTTGATTAAAAAAGATGCTTCAAAGACCAGTAATTCCTTGTTTAGTAAATGTTAAACCTCCAGTGAAGTTTTCTGCCACGTGACAAAATTACTTTGAAAGCTGAGGGACAAATTCTTAGATGATTGAGGAAAAGTTCCAGCTACATGAACAATATGTGTGTTTATGTCATGCAGCAAGTGACACACCTATTGGCCTTCTTCTGGGAATTTAAAGATTGCCAAAAGGAACGAAGATTTGATTGGATAAGAGCAAATGAGTTTATTTTCCGGCTGATATGCGTTTAGACTTGAAAGACTATGGTTGCATCTCAAAAATAGTGCCATTTACATCATATATCAGGTGACACAGTAAGAGGAATTATGTATATATAGCTAGTAGAAAAAACATGCAGACTGCTCACACGTATTGAGAATATATTTTAGGAGTGCAAATATAGCTTCTTCATCAACTTGGATGCAGATTTTCAAGCAGCTTTTAGGGTTTCTGCTTCTGGTGTCTGGTTTACAATAGTCAGGCATTCATAAAGCAAAACAAAAGAAAGAAAAAAGAAAAAAAACAGTACCAGTACCAGATTTTTTTCCCCCCATGTCAGCAGTTCATTTGTACAGCAGACACCATATGAAGTATGAATACACACATCACACCCAGTGCGGGCTGCCACTGATCAACACATCTGGAGTGCTGGAATATGCAATCTTATTAATGACTCGATTTCTGACAGAACCACATGAGGAAGCTCTTTCTTCATCCTCCACGCGTATCCCTCCAGATGATGTGCTGCCGCTCTCTACTGCCTCCTCTTGGTCCCAAGAGGAAGACAAAGACTGCAGGGCAGCATGGAGCTCGTCCCTGGCATCCATCCCTGCTCCCTTCTGGGACAGGACACTGATCAGCTCATCAACAGCCTTGGCAGAAGAGGAGATCAGCTCTCTGCAGCTGCTCAGGTTGGAGTTTCTATCTTTACCTGGGAAGGAGCGTGGCAGTTAGACGGGGAAGTGACAACAATGACATAACCAATGTGATTCCATAAAACCGAATGAGCTTTGAGCTGTTTGGGATAAGAGTTGTAGCTAAACATGCAGGCCGTGTCTGACCTCGCAGGGTGGTTGACAAGGAGGAATGCAGCTGCCTGGCAGCCTGGTTCAGCTGGAATAATTTGGTGGCCATGGTCCTCAGTGTCTGCAAACTGGAAGTGTCTTGCATCTCTTCCTCCACGTCTCCGGCATCATCCTCTCTCTCCTGTTTGATGGCATGAACACAGTCAAAGAAATAATATTAGAGCAATTAAAACCTCAGAATATCACCAAAATTACAACACAGAGAACACACACACACACGTTTTCCTTAATTTTTCCAATAAGTATGACAACAACAATAATAACAATAACAATGTTTTTCCAATGTATTGCTGATTCCTTGGAACCCCCCATATTGTTAGTGAGCTGTGAGTCATGATTTTACAAATGCATATTTCTATGAGTCATCAACAATAATCAAGTTTAACTGGTCCAAAAACAATATAGGAGTATAAATATTGCTTCAAAGATCTTTGGTTTCCATCTAATCTAACATACTACTAAAACAGCCTTTCCTGAGGAGTGGGAAACTACAGACAGTCTATGTATCTTTTAAACCTCACTCATGCATTTACATCTGTGATCATGCGCCGGCGCAGCGCCGCGTGCATGCTGTGTTCAAATGACACCTTGAAAGTATTCGCTTCAGGCTGTAACTCAGATTTGTTTGACCACAATAACACTGTGGTTATCAGAATGCTGCTGCGCTTACGTGTGTCAGTGATTGGTTTAAAAAGAAAAAAAAAAAACTGCTAGTTTGTGTGGCCAAGATAACGGCAAACAAGCCTGTTAGCTGTGAGTGATGCCACTTCATTCAACACATTCATTACCTGAGTGATTGTTGAGGGGCAACTGTGGCGCGATAAGCCTACAGAGCGGCGGGCTTTACAGGAGCAATAAAAGCTGAGTGGCATCTTTAACAGGGCTTTTGTGGGGTCGGTTACTAATCTATAACATTTAAGCCCGTGCCAAGATGAAAGATTGTTTTTAACCTTTACATATCCAGCAAAGCTGTGCGAGCCATGCTCCCTTTCAGCTGGTTTTTACCTTTGCTAAGAAGCTGCAGATAGCTGATAGTTAACACTATTCATCAATTACTTTTACTTTAATTGCTTTTTTATCCTTAAATTTTCATGCAGAATTACACACCTTTAGCAAGCAAGAAGATGAAATTGTGAAAAATAAGAAATCCCTTAATTTAGCGACTCCAGTAGGCTGATTTAATATGAATATTGTTGCACTTTTTTTAAACAATTTTATGTCACTTTTCATTGAAAATCTAACCCCAAACATCATAAATGTAATGAACGTCCAACACAAATCTGTAATACAAAACAGGAGTTCACATTAGGAACATTTGTCCCTCCGCAAATTTGTAATTCATGATTGTGAACAATCACCCGCTGTCGACAGCAAACATGGTAAAATCATTACACCTGCGAGGCACTGATTTGTTTTGGATCATGTATTGTATCAGGCCAATAAAAATTATTTGAACTTTCAGCACGGCGTACAAATAAAAAGCTTTCTCATGTTAGCCCAGCTGCTCGTTGGTTATGCTGTAGCGCTCACCGTGATGTGGCTGAGTATGTAGCTCTGCAGAGAACGAGCCAAATCAAGAGTCTTGGATTTAAGGCACTGCAGGACCTGAAAGCAGACACGTATTGTCAATAACAAGACTGAATTAAGAATATTTACCAGGACCTTTATGAAAAATTACTATATCTTTTATGTAATCGTGAGACTTTGGGTGGCAGGTAAACCAAAGTGACCTCATTTGTAATTGATAGTTATGCTCTCTTACTGGGTTCCTCGGATAGGCCAGCTGAGCGTCTCTCAGCATCTCTCTACTTATGCCAAGGCTCTCCTCAAAGAGAGAGTAAACGCCTTTGTTGACCCCCTTCAGCAGAAACAGAACCACCGATGTCTGAAAAAGAAAAAAAAAAAAGAAAAAAAAATCAAATAATTGATAATATATTCCATTCCTATGGTGCTTATTGATCATTGTTGAGGTGTTTTGTAGTACACTTACCACTGCATTTTCTTTCTGCCCCACCGATACAATTATTGTAGGTAGTGCTTATATAAAAGGGTAAAGGATCAACATGTTTGTAAAATGTATGAGCAGATATATTTTAAATGTACGGTGAATAGGTATGTGTATGAATGGACCTTTACTTTTCAAGTAAAAGGTCAAAGTGCATGCCTTGCACCTATAATGTTTTTTTTAAACATGTTTATGTATGCAACAGCCCTGCAAATGTATCCATTCAAACATAAGAAGTCCTTACTCAGCTCAATAATTCTCCCAATATCTTCCTTGCTCTGAAATCCACACAGCTAATATTTCATTCTCCCGTATTGTGGAATGGGTTCTTGATTACAGTGGACCCCAGAGTCTAGACAGAGATAGTAGCTACTGAGGTATTAATAATGGTGTTACCTTGCCCGTGGCCTGGGCACTCAGCTCCACAGCATCCAGCGGCATGCCTGTCACAACCGCCAGGTGGCCAATTGCAAGCAGCACCGCATCCAGGCACTGACCACTCTTCCTCCGTGCCTCTGTCACCATTGACGTGATCTCAGATTCACAACCCTTGAGGAGAAAAAAAAAAAAATTCATTTTCAGTCAACATCGAGAGCACAAACTGACAAACAGGTGGAATTAAAATTGATTAAGCAGTGAATCAATGCAAACAGGCCGACAAAACGGTCGGCCTGGTCCGAAGGGGTCTGTAAATAAATTAAAATGCTAAGAATGTGAAAAATCTGGTGTGAGCGAGGAAAATTGTGTGTTTAGGTGCTGAGGCTGGGAAGGAATTTAGATTTATTTTCCATATATTCATGTTCTGTTTGGTGCTCAAGGTTGAGAATTCCCTCTGCTTGTCCATTTCCATAGACAGAGCTCAAACAGCTCAGAGCTAAGACCCGTCAATCAATGTTCTGCGTTTTGATTAGCCAACCTGTGTCAAAACTGGACAAAATTTGAAAATTAATTTTCAGCCCAGAACCTGCAATCTTTTTCGGCTAATTTATGTACCGCAAGTGCTCAAGAATAAACATACACAACCGGACTGTCGCTGCAAGACATTTAAGATTGAGGTAATCATTTGTCTTACTTGAATAAGCAGCTGAAGGAATCCTCCCATCCTCTTCACTTGGCTCTTGAGTTCCTCGGCCAGGGTGTAGAGGAGGCCAGAGGACGGCTTCACGCTGGCTAACCACTGCATGATGACAAACACTGCTCTCTTTATGGCTGCGGTGGCCTTGATAAGCTGAGTCTGAGCCTGCATGTTACCAGCAAACACTGCAAGAAAAAGTAAAGATTGTTTGTAAAATTAAAAACAAATTTAAAAAAAAAAAAGAAAAACACCTGCACAAAGAAAAAGGAAAAAGCAGTAATCCTCATTTTGTTAAAAAAAAAAAAAAACACTGAATAAATGTAAGAGTTGGTATGTTATCCCAAACCATGAACAATTTTTATTCAAGTAATAGAAAAACAAAAAAGCATTAGCTCCAAATTATCTCCCAGTTGCTACCTGCCTTTAGGCAACTAACTTTGACAACAAACAAATTAAACATTCATAATATTTCTCCTCTATTCCTCATGAAGGACTGAATCTTCCGCCGAATCTCACCGTTCTCCTGGCTGTCATCGTCTAAACTCTCGTACAGGTCAGCTATGGTCTGGACCGCCATGCACACCAGGTGCAGATCGGCGGCTAGCCTGTCAGCCAGGCTCTCCTCTGTGCCGCTGCAGCCACGCAGCTGAGCCACCGATTGGCCAACCAGCTCCTTGCAGATACCAGGCATGGCAGAGTCGGCGCTGCTGGGAGTCGTGGGAGGCGGTTGGCTCACACCCACGAACCCTGGGACAGACACGCTGATGAGTTGGGAGTGTGCAGAGGCAACTTCACTAGACATCCTTTCAAAACTGTAAAAAGTGATTGTCACAAAACCAATCGTTGGGACCAGTCTCTGTTTAAAGGCGGCAACTTATTTCCCCCCCCTCATTTATTACATTTCATTCAGCCTCTAACCTAAAATAGGGAGCTGGGTTTTACTGCAGACAGACAGTGTTAATCGCATGAAACTATTTTCCTTATTAACCAATCCCGTACCAATTTCCCCACTGTGCAAAAAGAATTACAAAATTCATGTTGTGATTTATTTTAGGCATTTAAATGAGGTGTCGGTAAACAGGACAGAGGTTATTTTCACTGGCTGACCTACCAGCAGACTGTGGGGAGCCTGCGTTGAGGCTCTGAATTGGATGGACGCGGATCTCATAGAGACGCCCTGAGATTCTCCTGCGCTTCAGCAAACTCCTGCTCCTAAAGCAAAAAAAAAAAAAAAAAAGTAAACACATAAAATGAACCAAACCCAGAAACTTCTGACCGTTTCTGCACATGACATACTATAAAGTTTGGTGCTATCTTGCTCGGATGTTGGGTTTAGGAGAATAGACCAAATTTAGCGTGACATAACCTTGAGGCGCAAAGGGGAGTGAGAGAGAGAGAGAGGGAGAGAGAGACAGACAGACAGAGAAAGAGAGAGAGAGAGTGAGACAGAGATGAAGAGAGAGAGAGAGAGAGGGGATGAAGGAGCCTCAGAGCCGGTGACATGTTTCATTTGGCGTGGTAGTTCAGGCACCACCGGGAACATCATTAGCATGCGTGACAAGAATAACAATCAAGGGGTAAAGTGTTGTGCGCGTGAGTGTGTATGTGCGTTTCAGCTGTAGGGGTAAAAACACCAGGACTGTTAGTTTTCCATTCAAAAATTCTTGGCCTGGGCTTCATGGAAATTAAATTAATAAACATGGGGAAAAGAATAAAGAGGAAAATATTCTGTGGGCAGCAACGTCACATCAACTTTTCATGAAAAAAAGAAGTTTTTGTTGAATGGTTAAAAGTGTGCCAGGTTGTTAAAAAATAAAATAAAAACAGAAGCACATCGGGGGGAAAAACATGGAGATCTTTGTAAAAAAAAAATACCAAAGATATCCAAACTGTCAGACAAAAATTATTTTCCGTGCTCCATCCGCATACCTTTCGACTTTCCATTTGCACCAATTTGCATGACACACTTTCACGTCGAGGGCCGAACATGAACTGTGGATTGAAAACCTCCATCCAACTATGGCATAAAACACTCTCCATCTGGGGTCTACTGCTGGCGGGTGGGCACTCCCAGAAACAGACCGCTTTGCACTTCCCACATGACCATGCTTTTGAATACTTGCCTACTAACTCATTACAGCAAAGCGACAAGAAGAGTAATTTATTTCCTTAAGTATAATATAAATATAGGGAACTGGCGAGACGGACTGATGAAATGAAGGAGAGGGGAGGGATAATTACCTTCTGCGTGACAGGGAGGACGTGGAGGAAGTAGAGGCAGATATATCTTGCTCCCACTCATCATCAGGGTGATAAAACACGTCGTCGTCTTTAGAGGTGGGATCCCCCTGTGGAGAGCAAACTGCTGCTGACATCTATTCTCATTCTCTCAAAATAAATGCATTAAAAAAAAAAAAAGCAAGAGAGGGGTAGGCACTCAACCCATTTATTGACGGTCTTTTAATATAGGTCTAGCTAAAATGAGTGTTTATAAGCAAATAAGCAAAACTAAAATTTGCTCCAGAGAACTGCAACATTTACACTTTGAAATCTGAACTATTGTCATTAATACCGAAACTAATGTAAAGCAGACCTGTTCCAGTTCCCTCATGGCAGCCATGTTGTTTTGAAACTTGTCCAGGCTCCAGAAAGTAGAGATTCCCAGCTTGGTGTTTTGAACCCGCACCTGGAGAACGTCCCCTCTCCCCTGGTTCTCATCGTCAGAGCTCTCATGTCTACAGCAGAGGAGGTTCGGGTGGGAACACCAAAACTGTATTTCAGCTGTTTTACGCTTGTCACTCTCAGCCATTTAAAGAACATCTTGTTTGTTCAGACGCTCAGGTTCATATTGGTATACCTGCTGAAGACTGTGTTTTTCTTCAGTTTAGCACTGATCTTGTTGGCTTCCTCAATCATCAAGGACAGTTTCATGGCATCCCATTGTGGAGTGGCTGCAGTAAAGAAATGTATCAAACACACACAGTGTATTCCAATAAGCATATTTGTGTTTGGCTACATTGTCTAAAGATACAATAGAGTTGGCTCGAGTCCCCCGGCATCTCGCAGTGAATTACGACGTTAAACGAGATCTGTTGTTCTCCATCCAATTGATGTCAAGCCCAGAGTTTGTTTTAGGATCCTGACCAACAGATGTACAGCAGAGTTTCGACAGAAGTAGAGACCCCTCCCATCTAACTATCTGTCACTATGCTTGAGCAGCAACTTGAAAACTCACCGCCTCTGGGAGTGTTGATTTCCCTCCTAGCTCTTTTCTTCTGCATCTCCTCCAGCTCTTTGCTGATCTTTCTCTTCTCTGCCTCCAGGGCCTCAACAATCCTCGCTTGACAGACTCGGTGTTCCTCTATCGCCTGGAGTGAATTGAGGTAATGTACACAATATTAAATACCACTGGGCCAAATCATTATGCCTAAAGCTAGGCCAACTCTAAACAGATCCCAAATGGCCCATCTGTTAAACATAAAACCTGGTGTCTGCATATTTGTTTTAGCTTCTCAAGCTCATTTAGATCATCAGAAATCATGAGGGTGAGCAAATGGATGAGATGATGTCATTTATGGTTACGGGAATAATTCCTGCAGACAGACTTCTGAGGGTCATGAAAATGGAAAAATGCAGAAAGCTTACTGAAATGAGATCCGCTTAAAATTACACACTTCTCTTTTCATAGATACTGCAGAGCTACCACCCACTGTAGCTCTCTGACTGCTGGCCAAGTTGTTTGTATTCCGCGGAGAACTTATCTTTCCGGCCTTTGAAATCAAACCTTATTTACACTTTTACCAGGGTACAACATTCTACCCTATGTTTTTCCTTAAATCTCAATCCATGGAGCAAATGTAAAAGCAGGCGTGTTTTTTGTTTGTTTTTTTTAAAAAAGTCTTTTCCCTCTGCTTATGTTTACTTCCAATGAGTAATCAGTTAAATTTTCTTCACGTGTGCTTGAGGCGCAACGGATTGGCTGTTCAGCAGTGAGAGCCAATGAAGGAGACCTTTGTGGGAGTCATTTTTCCACATTTTTGATGGAACAAAACCAGTCCAGCACAAAAAAAAAAAATAACAGTCAGCTTTCCGCCAAGGTGTTATTCTGGGTCCTGACCTTGGCCTCTATTTGCAGGCGGAGGCGTCTCTTGTGGACGTCCACCTCCTGCTCCAGCTCCTGCTTGGCCATCTTCAGTTCTGCCATCTGGCTGACCATCCTCTGCTGGTCCAGCTCGTGGAGACGCTTACGCTCGTTTTCCACGTTCTAAATGAGTGACATTATTGGTGTTAAAGCATTGGTTGAAGCAGCAGAGCAAACTTTGGTCCGTCTCAGTGCCAGCAGGCAGCCAGCACAATGCAGAGTGTTAACGGGTCAGGAATGTGTTGCACTGAGATGCTTAATATATGCAAGCACACCCTAAATTTACCATTTGCAGGTTTCATATACAGCTCAAGAATAAAATTGAAGCAGTTTCCAGCACTTTCAGTGTACCTAAACCAAAAAAATATCTAAGTCATCCAATTATGTCCAAATGTGTTACTATGAATGCATTTGCAATCCAACATGTGCTTCTAAAATACAGTATTATCAGTTTAATTTACTTGCAGCTTCTACTAACTTTGTATATTCTTATCAGAATTACTTTACATCACTAATTTAAATCCCAAGAGACAAGAAATAAACGGTGGAGAGAGTGCAAGTGTGGAATAACTGAAATCAAAACTAAAGTGTTTTTCACCAGCTCTTTCTCCAGGGCCTGTATCCTGTCCTCATAAAGGGCCTTCTGGTCAGACAGCTCTTTCTGGGCGACCTCTTTTGCCATCTGGATTCCCTGCATCATCTCCTCTTTCGCTTTCACATGGGCCTCCTCAATTTCTGCCTCCAGCCTAAATGACAAAAGGATTGGCTTAAATGGAAATCCCAACAAAAAAAAAAAAGAAAAAGAAATGGACAAATAGATGCTACCCCTACAAAATAAAAAAGACCAAGACTGGCATTGCGATATAATCTTTTTGCAACAATCTTTCTCACTTACTGAGCTCGTTGAGCTGTGAGCAGCTCATTTTTGGCAAATTCAAAGTCTTTGTGTCCGTCGCCTGCTCCCGTCCAGCATGACACTCGCTTCCCAGTCTGCACCTCTGCTGGATGGTTGAAGCGCAAGTAGTGGTCTCCACCAAGAATCACCCTGTCACCCTGGAAACCACACACACACACACACACAGTTAAATACACTCATAAAACGGGCTTTTCATGTCTAATTTGGTCGATGAATTTCAGAGTACAAATCTCAATTAGGCCCTAGCAAAGCTAGAAAGCTAATGCACAATTATTATTATTTTTTACTATAAATTTGCTTGTTATGTGATGCTGCACTTGAAACGGGATGGGAAATATGTCTAATACACTTACATGGTGCAGGACAGTGGATTCAGAGATCAGGTTTCCATTCACAAAGGTCTTGGCATTTTCCATGGGAGTGATGCCGACTGTACCTTGGATATTGGTTATAATACTAGGAAGAAAAAAAAAGAAAAAATATTGTTGATGTCGTAAAATAGAAAAAAAGATATAGTTAAAACTGAAAGAAGAGACGCCATTCATGAAATTATTCCCATCACAGGCATTCTCAAACCAGCCCAGCCGTTCCCTCTCACCAGTGCTGGTCCGCAATGAGGGCCCCCGTCAGCTGGATGTCGTGGGTGGAGTCACACTTGAGTTTGCCCACGGTGGTACGGCCCTCCTTGATCATGTAGAGCAGCATTTCAGACAACTGAGGATCCTCATTCAGGTTCACCAGATTGGGGAGACGGTTGTCCACCTTAAAAGTCACACCTGCTTTCTGAAGACACGCAGACATAAAAAAAATAATAATAAAAAAAAAAAGACATAGTGAGTTAAAAGTCTACAGCTACCGGTGCATTAAGGTGTGACTGGATGAAAAGTCTGACACTTAAAACAAAAAAGGTAAAACACAGCATGTATAGGACAGAGAGGGTTTTGAAAATATATCTGTAAAAGAGAAATAAATATCCTGCTCGGAAAAAACGTACCTGCAATTCTTTGGTCTCTTCTCGTTTGCGGATTTCAGCTTGTTCCAGTTTCTCTCTCCATGCCCTGCATTTTTTTTTTAAATCACCATAAAATAAATTAAAAAAACAAACTTAAACAGTCTGAGATAAAATTCTGTTATGATCCAATGTCTCCCTTGCTCATGAATTACTCTACCACTGGATCTAATATTTATAAAAGTAAAAAAGTAAATTCAGTGTTTACACTGAATATGAGTTTCATCTTTGTGTAGGGGGAAAATTTGACAATGTTTTAATACATGCAACAAATCCACAAACATCGGGAAAAATAAAATACAGCGAGGAATCTTTTTCCAACTTCACTTTGCTACTAGGTTTCTCTCTGAGATGTGGAAGTCAGCTACCACTTTGACATGAAACTTCTCTCAGAGGTCACTGAAAATCTGGCCGTGCTGCATCAGATAAAAACATAAATAAATAAAAATTTAAAAAACTAAAAAAAAAAAAAAAAAAAGGGGACACAATTCTTTCAATAATGCAGACCGATTGGCTTCCACCATTTCTCTCTCCTGCTGGCAGAGTTTGCTCTTCAGGGCCGTGATCTCCTGCTGGAACAGCCTGACCCTCTCTGGTTCGACGCCCTGGGAGCTGGCCTGGGCCGCTCTCAGCTTCTCCACCTCTGCCTTCAGATCTAAAGAGAAAACACGCACACGGTTTCTCGAAAATGTTTTATACCGCAGATATGAACACGCTTAAATGCATACTGGTCAATATGAAATTGCAGGCGGTTACGCAGAACTCGACAAATATTAAGATTCCCTCCCTGAACACTGGCTTATCAAAGCACCCTGACTGACGAACGTTGACCCGGTATGTAATCTGTGGGTCATATTCGATTTGATTATCACACACCGTCGGGCTTTGTGAGCGAAATCTACGGCAACAGCTCCCCTCCGTGCTACAAACATCAAACAGCAGCCTGATCATCCTGTGAAAAATAATACTTGCATGACAGTTAGCCACCATGTGCGGCTGACAGTGCATAAATATGGCCTGGAGGCAAGGTTAGGGCCAGGCCTTAATTGAAGTGGATAGTGCATAAGCGGGTGATGGATAGACGGGCAGACAAGGGTGGAAAAGAGAGAGGGGCGGGGATCTGGAGCAATACAAAGAGAAAAATGGACATTCACACATCAAGAGAGGGAACAGCGAAAGAAAGAAAAAGCTTCTTTTTTTTTTAAAGATCTTTCTACTGAATGTGGACAGGCAAATGTCAAGACAGCAACGGCAGCTAAAAATAAGATTGTGTACATGCAGCTGCTGAGAATAGAGAGACTATTTCAGAAGAAAATCCATGTCGTGTTTCTTTTTTTTCAAAATGGTTTGAGGAAGGAGAGCGTTCGTCTTGCTCTGCTTCCCCCTCATGTGGCAAAGGTGAATACATCCACCACACGACTGGCAACCACCGAGAAACTCGCTGACAACTGAGGGCAACCAGTGAATTCAAGTGTGTGCGGATGGGTTCACAAACACCCATAAAACTTTTCACAATTTACGACTGTGAGGCATGTTTTAAAAATGACAGATTTATGGGTTGTCGAGTCTTATTACCTCCATCGCAAGAGTTTTATAGGTATTTTTAGTGCCGTTTGTCCATCTGTCTAAAGGACAAAAAAAATCCAGGTAGATTTTCTTGAAACACGGACTGACTTTCGTCTCTGGACATTGGAAGAAATATTACATGGACCTTATTACATGGAGCCCATTTCTGGGCTCTGTGGTTGCACTTCTAGCTGTATTTACAATTTCATTAAAACAAAAAAGCAGTCCAACTGAGATTTTCAAATGCGTGTTTTTCCAAGTGTCTGACCTCTGATTAGCTTGGCACTGGTGTCCTCATTGACCTTGGCCACATTAATGATTGTGCGGGCCTGTTGGGCGTAGCGCAGAGTACTTAGGCTCTCCTCCACATTGCTGCCCGCTGGACTCAGCGTGGCAATCATGGCCGTCTTAGAGTTACCGCCGAGGCTTTCCTTTAACAGCCTGGAGGAGAAAATAAGCATCAGGATCATCCCTTTAAAAATAAACTGCAATCTGGTTTCTATGTGTATAATTATTTCAAGTTAGGGCCTTCCATTTTGTAAAAGCTGGAAATGCCCTTACATCGATAAAAAAAAAAAAAAAAAAAAAGTGTTGCAGATGAACAACTTCACGATGCAGTATGAAGCCGTGGATCAGATTTATCACTTATTAGAGAACACGGGTTCTCTCACCATGTGAGGACCGACTCTCTGTAGGGAATGAAGACGTTCTTCCTCGTCAGCGCTTGTTCGGATAGGGCAGAGATGACTTTCCCAAGCGTGAGCAGGGATTTGTTTATGCTTGCGCCTTCCTATAACGATAGACACAAGAAAAGTCTTCAAAATCATCCTTAGACTTGTTTTGAATGCACATGCAGCCTCAAAAATGTGCAGCTGTTGATTACATGCTGAACCAAAAACTGAATGAGGTGGTTCAGCTCGCTCCTGACCCCTCATCCCGGTGGACGCGCCGCGCGAAGACAAGCGAACTACGGCGTTTAAAAGTCATGTTTGTCTTTGCACCCTGAGTCGATCGCCACTCGTCTGGGCCGTGCGACAGCGTTCGCTGCCTGCCAGGTCCACCAAGTTGATCCGGCTGGTGATGCTGTGGTCATGTTCTTCTCCCTCCACAAACTCTGTCTGCGCACACACAATGATGAGATGTACGCGGTGACACACGGCCAAACGAACCACAAATACTTAAATAGATTTTTTTTTTTTTTTGAAGGGGTATTATGTGGGTGCATGTGGTCAAGCTGAGAATTTTTACCTTAGTCTGGGTCATAACCAGCGTAAAGACAGAGTGAGATCTGGAGCTCTTGTCATTCATCCCTGTGGCTGCCGTGGCTCTCTGCTTGTTCCCCAGCTCCAGCCATCCCTGCAAAAATGACACACAATTCAATGACCGATTCCCTTAATGTGAACTAAACATCAGGCGCTTTATTTTGGATTCAGTTTCAATAATCCAAAATGTATTCATCTGCCACCAAATCCAGACTCTGCCACACCTTCAGAGTCTTTCTATTTAGCATCATCAGTTAAATGCAGGGAATGTAAATGAGAAAGAAAAAAAAAAAAGTTACTTGAAAGGAGGTTCAGTTTACCTGGATGTCATTGTAGGAGCTCACGACATTCCTGTGAAGAAGTAAAAGGAGCTTGAACAGCCAAAAACATCCTTTAATTCAGAGTGGCATCGTGGGAGAGAGGAAAAGGTTTTCTTACGCAGAGAGCTCAGCAACGTAGGGTCCATGGACTGGATGTTCCCTCACCCTCAGCTGGAAACACAAAACAACTGGGTTTTTGTCTTTACCACATATATATTCTATGGTTCTACAGCATCGCTACAAGCATGACTAAAAGACAGTGTGCATCTCGATCAGGAAGATGTCCCGCGCCAGCTTGACTGAGCTGAATGGCAGGAGACACTAATTTCCTCCGGGATTAATAAAGTGTTTCTCATTCTCATTCTCTGAAAATGTCTCAGCCAATTGACCAAACTCTTAAAACTTGACTGAGTTGTGTGTCGCCTGTGTCAAGTAAAAATAAAACACTAACTCACCAGCCCCCGAAAATTATTAGATGTTTGCAAACTACTTACAGGCATCCTCCTCTGGTTTGGTTCATCTCTGATAACCAGGAGGTCGTGGATCTTCTCGTTGTACACTTCAAAGTAGCTCATCTCCACATGACATTTGACCTGAAAAACGACAACCCAAACAGGTTATTTGATGACTTAAGTAGCCAGGCTAAAAAACACCACACACCGGGAGAGAAGTGTGCAAACTCTAAATTTTACATTGAAGCTGCCATAGAAAATTAAAAACAAGCGCATATAATTAACTTTAACAATGTAACATTTTTACCTCCTTCTTTTCGATGGAGGCTAGTCTCGAGAAAAGCTCTTGGCAGAACCGCGGGATGACTCCTGGCTCTTCCCCAAAGCCCATCATCCTGCAAAACAGCCATCTCAACCAATCAAGCCCAGAGTTTGGCAAACATTTCAAACAAAGCGTTCATGCACAAATCTAATATTATAACATATATTCTTATTTCTATATATAAAGTATCTAGAAATAGGAAAGTGAGCGGGAAGAAAGGTGACTGTAGATTAAAGGCAAAAACACCCACGTATATGATTTGCCCGAGCCTGTTTGGCCGTAAGCAAACAGACAGGCATTGAATCCTTCGAAGGCCCTCAGCAGCAGAGGTTTGGCCAGGGTCTCGTACACCATCTGCTGGCTGGCGAAGGTGGGCTCGCTCCTCTCCACCGAGCAGAGGGAGAAGTCATATGAGAAGGAGAAGCTCTGCTTCGAGTCCGGATGCTGGACCACGGTCTCCTGGCCGCTGATGAAGATCACCTGCAGTGCCTTTTCGGCCTTCTCCCTGTCAGACAGAGAAGAAACAGTCCCAAAGGTCGTTCAAGGAAAAGTAATGGGGCTTCCAGAGACTTTTTTTTTTCCATGACTGTAAATCTGAAAGCTACCATAAGCTACAATAACGCATTGTTTATAGTTTACTGGTCACCCCTTTACAGCCTTGGAAAATGAATTCCCAAATCCCTGTAAGATGTTTAACTTCTCAGATCCCCAAGCGTTTTGTGAAAACCTGTTCCACTGCGGGTGTGTGACTGGCTCTGACATTTGACACCTCTGGGAAAGGCTCGCGGTAAAGTCGTCGCGGGGCCCCGGACCCCATCTGTGGCCCCGCACCGATCCGTGATGACAAATACGAACCTGGCACTGAACGGGCGGACGCGGACTGCCACCGTCACCGCGCTGTTCTCCATTTTAAACGCAGCCTGCTGCCCGGGGGCCTCGCTGGGGCGCGACACGGACCGCTCGGCGGACGTCCGGCTCACTTGGCCCTTGGCGCAGGAGGACGCAGCCGTGGGTCTGGCCCTCGCCTGCTGGCCAGGCTTCTGCGCGCCCGCCGGCGGCGCCTTGCCGACGCGAGGAGCCGCGATGGGCCTGGCGTCCTCCGCTTGCTGGATCCGGGATTTGGAGCGTTCCAGGCTTGCAGACTTCGCCGCCGCCGCCGCAGATCTGGGGGCCTCTTTCCCCGTCAGTCTCTCGAAGACGTCTCTTTTGGCTGCGACTTTCCCAAACGGGGTCTTTTTGGTGGGCGTTTTAAACGTCTGGGCCTGGTCGTCCGGCAGCCTGTCTGCGGGGGCCGGAGCGCGGCCGTGCGCCAGCCTCGCCTGGGCTTCCGCGGGAGCGGCTCTCCCGCTGCCCGGCGTTTCCCTCAGACTTAAGGAGCGGTACAACCCGGGAGGCCTGCCGTTGGGCTCCATGAGGATCTTGGGCGCGCGGTGCGGGTCGGCACCGCTGACCCCACGCTGCACCTGCGAGCTCGCGTCCGTCGAGGGAGTCTTCGTCCTGCGCTGCAGCGTCAGCCTCTTCTCCGGAGCCGGCGTGGCGTTGTTCTGACTGCTCTCGAGCGTGGTGTCCTCCGCTTTCCCGGCCCCGGTCTTCCTCCGCGACCTCCTCTGAAGGGTGAGTCTCCCTCGGTGAGGGGTCTGCGGCCCGCTGCCGCTTTTCGCCAGCGCGGAGATGACATACGTCCTGTTTATCTGCCTGCTTTTGTCGCCCGATGACCTGCTGTCCTCGCACGCAGAGTCGCCCGACGCTATCTCCGTCGCGCCTTGTGTTTTGTCCGCCGCCTTTCGCTCTGCCGGCGTCCTGGACGTTGGCGCGGACATCAGATGGTCGTAGTAGGCGGTGTGCTTCCTCGCCTGCACGCTAAATAGCGACATAGCGGTTGGACGCGGACGGCAGAACGTTTAAAACTAGCTAACATTCGCGTAAGACACCTCCGCTTGTTTTACCGCAAGAGTTCGCGATTTGAAAAGCGCACGAAAAGGTACAAGTGCGCTTCAGGGTGGAGTTTAAACGGAAAAATAGATCAAATCGGATGAAAACCTGAGCTGTTATTTTTTTCCGGTGAACGGCGCTACTTTTGTTTATTGTGGTCCCGTCATCGCTTCCGCCTTTGCCCGCCTGAGTTTCAAACCTTACCCGCCGGTGACAGCTGATTGGCTGAATTCTCACATTACGTCACACGTTGGGCACTATACGTAATGAGGGCATTTCAAGCTGACGCTAGATGGCAGCATAATGCAAATTATACTGATGTGATCGTTCGCTTTTATGGCGGTTGTGACCTTCTGGTATAACAGACGTCTATATATACAGTCTGTGGGTAATATATCATTTCTTTTCATTCTAGAAAGAGTTCCTTTTCTTCATATAGCACTTTCCACAGCTTAAATAGAAACCTCCAAAGAAGCAATATCTTTGGTTGACAAAATCAGAGACATATTGCATTTTGAACTTTGGAGCTGTTTGCATCCAATTTTATTTGAATATAATCAAGAGCAGCAGAGGAGTGTGAGTCAAATAATGTTAAACCTCTGACCACTTGGCTTGGACTGACTGATAAGTAAAAAAATGAAAATGGCAATAGTTTTATTTATTTCTCAACATTTTCAAACATATTCAAAGTTTCCATGATTATTAGTCCACAGAAGATACTGCACACATTTACTCAGTAAATTTACAAAAAGCCATTGGCAGAGTGCCCTATTTTTTGCGGCGGTCATGTTTCCTGATGATGTCTATGAGGTTGTTCTTGGTGACCAGCATATCCTCAGGCTGCGACTTGGCTTTTTGCTTTTCCCTCCTCTGCTGCTCGTAGAGGTGCGGCGAGTTGAGGAGCTGTGGGGGGAGGATCGATCCTGTGGGCTTGACCCTGTTCACCAACCCCAGGAACAGACGTTTGTTGCTGTTGTTGAGGAAGGTGATTGCTGTTCCCCTGTGGCCAAGCCGCCCTGCTCTGCCTACCTGAATTAGAAGCAATGTGTAATTAACTGTGATTGACAACAACGTATTTGGTACTGTATTTGTTCAACAGTGCAAACTAGCATGCAAAAACCATTTCTAATTATAAAAATTATGCTTACTGATTGCTAAATGATGCAATCTTTGGCCATGAAATACAGCGAGAAATGGACGGAATAAGCGTAATGGACAATGTTCGCCACTAACCTGGTGGACATACTCGTCCATGGTGTTTGGCATATCAAAATTAACCACCACCCTGACGTTAGCCAAGTCCAGTCCTCGGCCAAGCACACCTGTGCTAATCACCACCTCAAAGTCTCCATCCAGAAGACCCTGAAGACACAACACGCATGCTTTACAAAGCATTCTCAGTACCTTACACACACTATGCGCATTTATGAATGGCATAGGTTTTTCTTTTTTTTTTTAGTAAACTGTTACTACGATTTCAGTAACAAATTGAGAGACTGAAACACCGTTGAATTTACATTTTGGAATCAACATACTGAGAAAAGTCATTCTGGAGCAACAATTCTGGACAATAAACAGGCAGTCAATGCAATTTCTCTGCTCAGCTGTGTGCATCTTGGCTGACGCTGGCCTCACCTTGAGGATGCGGTTGCGTTCCCTCTGGCTCTTGTCGGAGTGGATTGCTACAGTACTAAGATCTGTCACCTTAGCAACCGCTTCACACAGCAGATCGGCCCCCAGTTTGCAGTCAACAAACACCACCACTGGAGGTTGGTACAGCTTATTGTCCTGAAAAGTCACAAAGAAATACATTTACAACCTTTGTATATTTATAGAAATAAACTTAATGCATATATTAACTTAGCCTTCATGAAAAATGTTTTACTATTTTTAGTAAAACATTTCCTTGATAACCACCTCCCTTTTTTTATTACATGCTAGACGCCATTTATTCTTAATTATGTTCATTTTTGCCTATTTTATTTTGCTCTTAGTCTTGTTTTTGAACCTTTTTTTCCACCAAAAATTAAAAAAAAATAATCCTTTCATTGTATGGCTACAATGAAACATTACCTTCTGTACGTCTGATGTCTTATTTTGCACACTATTGTTTGACTTAACAGGAAATTGTGCTGTAAATTGCAGTGGTCTGCATTTGGATGCTCACGAGCGCCTCGGTTTTACAGGGGGAATCACCGCCAGAACGTGCAGTTGTATCTCCTATAAGCAGCCTCTTCCTGTCCTATATACAGTAAATGGTGCCATTGCTTGGATTCCTGGAGTGGGGCCATGTCTCCGGGCCCACCCATTTCCTCCAGACGGGGGCCAGGGCTGCAGTAATGACTGTCTAAATGTGGCGTAGCTGGAGGACCACTTTTTTCAGTTTAATGGAATTCATACTTTTTTTTAGCCAGTTAATAAAAAGCAATACTGGTACAAATGCACCTTGTGTAAACTAAAATTGCGAAAATCACCTGCTTTCAGTGTTAATCTCCACCACAGCGCTTCCTAGTCTCATGAGGATAATTAGACTTGGCTTTATAACAATGCGAAGGGAACGTCTGTCCACTTAGAGAAAGCTTATTTTTGTCAGTGGGAGTGAGCTTTAAGTGATACTTCATGCCAAATACATATCTTGAGACTTAAGAGCTAAACTTGCTGACAAAAAAGGAGTGATTTTTACTACAGACCTGCGAATTACAACCAAAGACCTGAACCTCAACAACGTAACCTACATTAAGAATCTCAAACAGCTTCTTCTTCTTGGAGGGCTCCTCCACCCACAGCAGAATCTGTCTGACATTGGCACAGGGCAGGTTCTTCTCCCCAATAGTGATACGGACTGGATCACGAACCAACTGGGCAGCCAGCTGCTCTGTGCCTGATGGGATGGTGGCAGACGTCAGCAGGGTCTGGTGGTCTTCGGGGACTTGCTCTAAAACCTCATGTACCTGCTGCTGGAAGCCCATCTTCAACATGGTGTCAACCTGCAGAATACAACGCACGCTTCATTTCTCTACAAACCGAATGTTGCATTGTGAGGTTACAAATAAATGCAGTTAAACCGCTGCTATATCGACACAAATGACAGCTAGCCCCAAAGCTGTCACATACTGATCAGCAGCAGGAGATACATTTAAATATTGCAGGTGAAATTTACGTTAGATTTTCATTTGTTTTTCTGCTTAAAAATAATCAACGGAGTCATCTTTTTCGGCTCATTGTGCTCCAGGTCTTCCAAAGTTCAGCTGGAAGCCTTAATGTGCTGAACCTCTGGCAAATCTGAGAGGCACTGTGATCGTCACACCTCGTCAACCACAACAATCTTGACTTTATCCAGCTGCACGGCTTTCTGCTTCAACAGCTCGATGAGTCTCCCCGGCGTGGCTATGACAATCTACGGGGGATATAAAAAGAGCAGGAAAAACACGATGAAGGGAGCTGACAAGACTGCCTGTTTTGTGGGGCACCATTCTGATTTGGAAAGTGGATTATTGTTAAAAAATATATATCATAAGTACTTTGATACTGCTCTTGAGGCGATGGAGCTGTGGGGGAAGTGGCATGCCCCCTACCAACAGGGCAGTTCTCATGTTGGGGAGGCCTATTACCAGTTCCTTGGCCTGTTTTTCTATCTGAATGGCCAGCTCCCTGGTGGGGGTCAGGATAAGAGCCACAGGGCTGCGCACACTGTCAGCTGGTATCTGGAAAGAAAAACACAAGACATACAGCATCTCAATACGCATGCACAGCAAACAGCCTTAAATGCTTCATGGATGCAGCACAGACTTTTATTTGGCCACGTCACAGTGGGAAAATCACAATTAGTTAACATGTCAGCCTGCTCTGCTGCATGAAAATAATAATGAAGAAAATGCTATTGACATTGGAAGTCCCCCGTTTGATATGGCCAGTCGGACACAAAGAATGACCCGACTCCTGCGTTCCTCGCTGTTTGCGACGTTTTTGTGAGTTGATTATTCCACAAGCATTAAAATGGATAAACTTCACACGAGTGGAAAAACAGCCAAATATAAACGGAAGTTTACATTAGGTGTCAGCAATCTGCAGAGTAACACTGTGAATAGGACAAAACTTTATATCGTTAACGAGAACATTTGTTTTGGGTTTGGAAAGGGTTTGTTTAGTAAAGGTTCAGAGCCATTTCACACCAACATACGGTTGTGTTCAAAATAATAGCAGTGTGCTGAAAAACGTGTAAATCTCAAAATCCGTATAGTTGTTTCAATGCATTTTGAACACTGCATATTACATTCTAAATCAAATCATGAAAAGAAATGTATCAATGTTTTAATTACTTTACAGAAAATGGGCTGTTAAAAAAAAATAGCAGTATCGCCATTTCTCTTAACAAACTCAAATATTTACTGTATAAACTGAAAGGTTTTTAGGATTTAGCATTCCTGTGAATCACTAAACTAATATTTAGTTTTAAAACCACCATTTCTGAGAACTGCTTCACATCTGTGTTGTATGGAGTTGACCAACGTCTGTCACCTGAGAACAGGTATTTCAGCCCTGGATGATTTGACCCATTTCAAGGGTATTTCCTCTTCAGCATAAGGTAACATGACCTCTTCCAAGTATTTTGATATATTCAAACTAATGCATGATTCCTTTTATGTGATAAATAGGCCCGACACCACAGAAAGAGAAGCATCCTCAGATCATGATGTTCACTGTCTTCAGAGTGTACTGTGGCTTGAATTCAGCGTTTTTGGGGTCGTCTGACAAACTGTCTGTGGCCCCTAAGCCCAAAAAGATCAATCTTATTTTCATCAGTCCACAAAATGTTTCTCCATTTCTCTTTAGGCCAGCCAATGTGATCTTTGGCAAACAGTATACTCTTCAGCGCATCATCGTTTTGTTTTTTTGTTTTTTAACAATGGGCCTTAACATCTCTCTCTGCTTTCCAGTTTTCCCCTCTCCAATCAACCTTTTAGTCAAAGTACGGTGTTCTTCCGAACAATGTCTGGAACGACCCATTTCTCAGGTTTTCAGAGAGAAATGCTAGCACAACATGTGCTGGCGTCATCCTTAAGTGAGCCCCCCCTGATTGATACCTGTTTTTTTTTCACGAAATGACCTCACTAATTGAATTCCACACTGCTATTACTTTGGACGCGCCCCTTTCAATTAATTATTCAATTACATACACTCAGGAGCAGGCATATCATGAATGTTGGGTCTCTTGGTTTTATATGACTCTACTACCCCTACTGGTAAATTATTTGCCATGTAGTAATGTGATTTCTACCAAAAACAGCGATGGATCTGCTGAGTCACGTTGCACTGCTATTATTGTGAACACAACTGCAACTCAACTTTCTGCACGTTAAATAAGTTTGATAGAAACCGCCGCACTCTACCTCCAGTGCCCTCACTACCACCGGCAGCAGGAAGGCCATAGTCTTCCCGGACCCAGTGTCAGCACTGGCAATCACATCCCTGCCGCTGAGGCCCACGGGCACCATCTGCATCTGCACCGGTGTGGGCGCTTCGTAGCCGGCCGCCTTCAAGTTGCCGTTGAGCTTGGCGGGGAAGCCGCAGTGTTGGAACTCTACGATGGGTCTCCTCACATCTCTGCCTTGGGTGTCGACACCCAGCTCCTGTTTAATCCTCTGCACCTGCTCATCTGTTAGGCCTGATATGAACGGATCCTCCCTGTAAGAAATGTTTGCTTCGAATGGAGTTTCACCACCAGGGTCAACCTCCCGCCGCTGAGGTTGAGGAGTCCGCTCGTCTCCATTCGCGTCCTCGCGGTTGAACGCTTCTGCACCGGTCCCCAAGCCCATCTGGGCTAAGTGGCTGGCTTTGCATTCGAGGCTGCAGACGTCGTTGTCGGTGCGGTCACAGATGTACTCCCCGTAGCGGCCGCACATCACGCAGGCGGGCTCCCCTGGCTCAGGCCATCTCTGGCTCTTTTTGAAGGATTTGACCGGTTCCTCACCAGAGTCATCGGAGGAAGACTCGTGTTCCTCATGTGACGGGCTCTCTGCCACAGCACCAGTCTCTACCGTCTCGTCATGTGTTCTGGTGTCTGCATCCCACTGGACAGGCGTCTTTGTACCACTTTCATCACCCTCCTCCTCCGGCGCAGCCTCACTTTTCTTACTCTTCTTCACAGTCTGGTTTGAGCCCTCCGCTGGCCTCTTCACTTTAAGGGCTCGTGGCACAAACATTTCCTCACAGGCTGCTCTTCTGTGAAGACAGGAAAACAGATGCTAACAAGCTAGTACATTTGAGTCTTTAGCGTTAACCGTTTACCAGCCAGCAACAACCCCTTCCAATGACAGGGAATTCAAATAATTTTTGCCATTTAACAGTCGAATTTCAGAAATAAGCGTCGACTTACACACTGACTTCGTACAGAAGCTAAATTACAGCCTCGCAAAGCCATGGCTGCTGTTTTACGTAAACAAGTGCAAAGGCGTTTCGCATTTTGCAAAACACGTCGTCGAAAATTAATTTTATTGAAACGACGCTTGTCGGAACTGCTCGCTCATTCGTTACCGAAAGAAAAAACGCCCTGAAACACGCCGGTTGAACGTTTGCTCCGTCAAAGCGGCACCGGCACCTCCGCGCGTCGGACCTTCCAACCTTTCAACACAACCGACGCAGGATGATGACGCGATTTCGCTTTGCACTTCGGGAACTGAAGTTCTTTAGTGTCTCCCCCAACGGCGCTCGTGTTTACAGAAGGTCTCCTTGCACCGTGGATTTTTAACACGCTTTTTTTTTTTTTTTTGTAAACACCGATTAAAATATGTGTCAGATTGTATGTTTACAGACGTTAAACACACCCTGCCTGAGCCGGTGTCCCTGCGCCGAGGGTGTGGTTGCATATAGAAAAGCCACAGAATGCAGCTTCTCGAGTCTAACGACAATAGCATCAATTTCAAACATCGAACACCAACTTCAAAACGAGTTGCCTGCTGGGGATTTTCTTTCCTCTTTTTTAAAAAAAAAAACGCATATCACGTATTGACACTTTACGCCCTCTTAATTGCGTACATGTCCTATTTCCACGAGGCACTGAAACGTATAATTATCTTCAGCACATACAATCATGTATTATACTGAGTGGTTATTATATTTACGTTCGCTCTCTGTCGCGGGGCCCCGTATTGGCAAACAGCAAATAGAATCTACTTCCAGAACAGGCTCTTGAAGGGGGGGGGGGTGGTATCGCTTTTACAGTTATTCATTAATAATACACTCGCGGGCCGTGTAATTAGCTCACATAGCGCCGCGCAATCTCCGGTTCCACAAGTCGTTCGAATACTGAAACAAATTCCTAATATTTCTGGCCGCATGTGAAGGCATTTTCTGCGCATGCGCATTGCCCAACAAAGGTGCGGGGACTGGAGGCGCCTCAGTGCAGCAGGAAAACCCGCACCGCGGCACCCAGCGACCGAGAGGAGAAGGGAGCGCGAACGTTGCCCGTCAAAGAATACATGGACGCGAAGGAGGGGAGACCACCCGCTTCCGCGCAGCGCGGAGAATGGAAACGTCTCCGCTGTCCCACCAAATGAAGAGCAGCCTCCCCGCAGGAACCCAAGGAAGCCCTCGCAGCTCGGCACGGAGGAGCCCGTCTCAGCGGACCGAGAGCGGGATGGATGGAAAACAGCAGGACTAGCGACTCATTGTGTGTCAGCGAGACCGATTGCGGGTGAATCAGCGCAGCCAGGCAGCCCGGCAGCTCACCGCCGGACGGAGTCGTGAATAAGACACCGCGTCTCCTTCGTTTTCACAACCCGCTCATTGTTTTCCCAAACCCCACGAAATTCCATTAGTGGGATGCGCTCGCGCTGCGCCGCCGCTTAGGGTCGACGAGCACAATTCCAAGGAAGAAAAAAAAAATATGGGTGAAGTTCAGGACGTCAGGGATGGCAGGAGGATCTTCGTCGCCCCTGCGATAAAGTCCTTTGAGCATTATGATTTCTCCCGAGCCAAGATCTGTTGCAGTCTCACCTGGCTGGCGGCCAAAGCCTATGGTACAGGTGGGTGCATCGCTGTGGTACCTGAACGCCGCACGGACGGCTTTGTCTCTTCTTTTCTTTTTCTTTTTTTTTCCAACCCTCTTGCACGCTCGTCATTCATAAATCTGTGATAGTGCTCGTAGTTATCGCTGAGCTACACGAAACAATTTTGACAGGAGACACGGATTATGGACGCACAAAAAAAAGGGCTTGCAGATGATGCTGAGAGGAGAAAGAGAACACCTCTCTCGACTCGGGCCGTCTGGGAATCTGCATCGCAAGGTGCTTGTGAAGATGAGAGAGAAGGGATCAGTTCCATTCTCTTATTAATGCACCCAATCAGAGATCCCTCCTGAAGATCATAAGTAGGTTGCCCAGTGTGACATCACAGCCCAATACCATTAAGGTCAGCATGCTATCTGTATGTCTCCCATCTGATTGGCTGGGTCTGGCCAGCATTGATGTAGGGGATGATGGAGTGTTGTTCACCATTTTTTTCTCGCCCACTCCAGATTCGCCCCCCTCGCCCCCACAGTGTTTTGGATCAGGCGAAAAACGCTGTTTGTAAGATTAAACGGGGCTGATTTCCTTTGAGGGAGTCTCAGTGATCAATACGTGTTGGTCCTGCATGACGGAGGTGTGAAGGTGTCCCAGATGATGTAACCCTCAGCGTGATGCAGTCAAGCCAGATTTGGAAAGCGAGGCTTCACATGTGGGAGTTTTTTGTCCACTTCACCGAGCTAATATATGAGCTCAATAGAATTGATGGAATCAGAATAAATAATCGAAGCACTGGGGGGTTCGGGAGCGGGCTATTCTCCATTTGATTCACTTGTACCATTCTCAGTGAACAGGCATGAATCATAGTTAATGTTATTAGTATTGAACGCGTCTCAGTGTTCTTTCATTTTGAACCCAGATGGATGGATTCTTTTATTGAGCTACTAAACCTTTTACCCCAAAACGGTGACTTATCACTTTGACTGGGATTCCTGTGAATATTTATTCACTTACACGCGAATGGATTTACAACATGTATGTGTGATCTATTGTTTTCATCATCACCTCCTTCCCGTCGCAAGGAAAATACGAAATTAACTTGCAGTTGCAGAGTTTCGTCGCCTCTCAGCAGCATCTCACTGACAGACTCCCCACTACCGTTGTAACATTGAGCTCCGGTGGTCTGTGACAGTCAAATGTTTCAGCAGCAAGCAGCATGGATTCAACAGTGGCCAAGCTGCTGTTCAGTTCCTGGCTCAGTGGCCTCCAGATCAGACTGTACTGGGCAGGTTCGATTGTGTTTAAGCTCTAACTGCAAATGTGATCGAGCCCTGAAGAGATGCAGTGCATGTGGATTTGGTTCTCAGTCTTCCAGCACGTGCGCAGTTCTTTTACAAGATAGGATATTTAACCACTCTAGTCAACTCAAGCAAATTGAATCGAAGCAACTGGACTTGTTATTGGTCTTGGGAAGACGTTTCACCTCTCATCCGAGAGGCTTCATCAGTTTCGATTCACTGCTTCGATTCAATTTCCTTGAGATAACCATGACCTGGGTGAGTGAGAACATTCACAGGCTCACTCTAGTCAACATTTTATTTTGGTAATGTGTCTGCGCATCACTACATCGTAGCACGAGTGCCGATAGATCAGACAGCCTCTCACCTGGCCATCATTCTTATCTCAGAAACACACCTGTCAAGTGTGCGGCTGCATCCTGCAAGTTTTTTTTTTTTTTTTTTTTCCAGACAAATGAACTCCTGTTTAAACACTCCACCCCATGATGCCACTCACTCACACACCCACACACAGGCACAGATTCACAAGACGAAGGCCATACCATACACACAGCGATGCAGCTGGTAGTAACGCACTGCACGTGACATGTACACAACAGCACTGGAGAGTCAGAACCAGTTCTCTTCTGCACCATTAATGTAGGCAACTTGTATGATTAGCATCATGCCTCTGCTGTCCCGCAGCCAGACGGCAGTAATTAAAGCAGTAATGCATCGCTCCTGACCAAGAAATGCAGCACATATTTCGTGCAACTTTCCGTCGCCCCACATACGGCGAAATCATTTCATCTTCGAAGACAGTCACAATGTCTGCTGTGTTCTCTGTTATGTGCCAATGTGTTTAAGGGCTGCCTCCCTACAAAAACCTAATTTCACACTCGGCCTGGGAAAATATCAGATCCTTGAAAATAAATACTTTCATAGCGTCAAAATATGTTCAGTGTGTGTGTGTCACACTGGCTGCTGTCACTAATGTACAAAACGCTGTTTTCTTAAAGAACAGCTAAAAGAATCCTATTTTACTTTAATTTCCCATGTGACCTACTATATATGAAATAATTAGGCTTATGTCAAAGCTTATATCAAAGCATTGCAACCACAGCACTGCCCATGATCCCAACTATGTTAGCTCTTATATTACATTTTCTTTAAAACATCAGCGCTATAATAACCAATACACTTCTGTTTGTCTGAACTGTGCATTCAGACCACTGCGATGCAGCTCATAATTCTTGCCACAATGTAATAGGCCAGCAAACATGCGATCGCTTGCAGATCCTCCGTGGATATTAAATCAGGGCTGAATGAAGTAGTCTGATTCCAAAAATACAGCCCTCCAGAGAGAGAGAGATAGAGAGAGAGAGCGAAAGTGAGGGTGAGAGATAGAGAGAGATAGAGAGAGACATAGAGAGCGAAATCAGGCTCATATCCAGATCTGCCTACGCTGCTCTGAATAGTACGTTAATGCAGGAGAGCGTCAAGAATCTGCAGTGTATTTGGCCTTTTCAAGCGCCATAAACTGATGCACATATTTTTTTGCAGTGCACAACTGATCATAGAGAAGATGCTCATTGTTGTGCTCTTGAGAAGTTCTATAGTGTGCATCAAAGCGTGGCTTTTCCAATGAGCTTCACTGCATAAAAGTAACAATGAATTGATTCGATTAATGCTTCTCTTTTGTGTCATACATATCTGAGAATTATGGTGTTATTGCAGTCGTATAGCAAATATATAGAAATGTGATTTTTTAAAGCTCTACAGGCCAATGGCTTGTGATAATTAGTCTCATAGATGAAGCTCCTGATTATTTTTCTTTATTAGCTGTTTGTCTCTGACCATTATTAAAAATGCGTTTGCCATTCCTAGCACTAAGAGCAACATAACATCTTTTATCTCTGACCAACAAAATAAAACCCAAACATTTGCATTTTAAGTAAAAGCAAAAGCAACTCTATTACAGTGATAACAAAAATCAGATGTTTGACAGAAGACGAAGCTTTTTTGTTGACGTATAACATGAAAAATAAATGAACTGAGTAGGTTGCTGTCATAAGATGCTTCCTAGCAAACACAGGGGTCTCATAGGTCAGGCTGGCAGCTGACCTCCTCATAGAGAATGGAGGGGAGGCGCAAGAGAAAATGATTCATTTCTTTGCAAGGATCAATAAGCTACTAAAAGTATGTAACACGTGCAGCCAAAGCTTTTCATCTAGATGGAGGCCTCCAGTGGTGCCTGAATTTCTGTACTAACAAGAGTCCATTAGTAGATGACCTTGTTGATGCTGGTCATGAGCAGGTGACGTGCCATCTTTCTGTGCCTGTGTGTGTGTGTGTGTGTCTGTGTGGTGTGTTTGCGATGGCGAATGGACAGGGATGCTGTGGTTTTTAAAGATTCCTTCCCAGTTGAGTTAACACTGACAGGAAGAAGAAGACAACGCAGTTCTCTTAGCAAAAACTGTTTTACTTGAGGGATATCAACCAGCAGTGAACTTGGTTATGGTGATATGCAGCTCGCGCGCGCGCGCACACACACACACACACACACACACACACACACTGGCACACACACGCACTCATAGGTAGCCTCTGGCTTTGGTGAGGCAGGCCGAGATAGGGATGTTCCCAGGGAGCTGAAAGCTGCAAATATACAGACTAGATGAATTGATCGGGCTCCACTCCGACTGCTGTCGCCATAGCAACACTTGAGATCTATCCACACATATCTATGATGAGATACTGGCAAAGCATGGCAGCGAACAATAAAGTGGGCCTGCCAAAGTAAAGTCGTGGCAGAGAATCTGTGCACTAGCAAAGCTGCCGCCAATATACAGCAGCTAAGTAGATCTCCAATATGTATTCTCTACTTTTATTTCCCATTTGCATCTCATGTGATTTTTTTTTTTTGTAACTCACAGTGCTTCTTTGCCTTTGTGTTCTTCATTAAACTCTTGAGTGAGCCAAGTATGCTGTTGATGCTGATTTGTTAGTTTGGATTCCATTTCAGTATCGAAAATATGACCAATAATATGTCACGCAGCTTATTCTGTGCAGTGAATCCTACCCAGAAGCCCTCTTTTCCTCTCCCACCTCCCCATACAGATAGCATCCCAGCAGACTTGACGGACCCCTTCTACACAGACCAGTATGAGCAGGAGCACCTGAAGCCTCCTGTGGCCAGCCTCCTGCTGTCTGCAGACCTCTACTGCAGAGCCGGCAGCTTCATCCTGAAGAGCGACGCCACCAAGCCGCTGCTGGGCCACGACGCCGTCATCCAGGCGCTGGCTCAGCGAGGACTCTACGTCACCGACCAGGAGAGGCTGGTCACCGAGAGGGACCTTCGGAGGAGACCTCTGCAGATGGTAGGAGAACTGTCGATGCGACCGTGGCTGCGAAGTGATTATAATTTCTTTGTGGTGATCACACGGAGGCTTGAATCCAAATGTGTTATTTTATTTATTTTTTTCCGAACAGTGGAATCTGACACCATTCTTTTACCATGTAGTGTTCGTGCCTCTCCTTATTCTCAGCCCCTCAGACATATTTAAGTTGCTTCCTCATTCCATAATAAACTTACTCTACTCTGGTCTATTGTAAAATTGAAAAGTGAAAGAGCAGGAAGTGTACACAGTCACACATCTTTGCTGTTCCAGTGTGCATTGCGGATGCTGGCTGATTCAGTGTATTACAGCCAATCAGTTAAAATTAGCACACGTTTTTTTTTCTCCGCTTTGGTTTTATCCTGCGCCAACGTGTTTTGTTTTGTTAAGTTAGCACACGTAGCTATAAAGAACTAGTCGGAAATATCAGCTGGTCGCAGACAATGATCGATTTAAATTTGTAAAATCGTAAGCTCCTGGTCATTCATTAAAAAGTGGCAAAGATTTGATCTTTCAAAGAAAACAAAAAAAGAGATTGCTTAGAGGAGAACGGTGGATTTAGGTCAAAGTGATTAATGGGGGGGAAAAAAATCAATGTAATCTGTTCACTGAGTGAGAACGCTATGACAGGAATCTGCAAAACAAATGCAACATAATCACAAAAGTAGGTTTTTGTTTTGTTTTTACCACTTACAGGCTCAAGTTGTTCTTATATTCCCATAACGCTGTCAGACCTTTCTCAGTCTGGACAGATTTTAAATTCAACCTTTTGTTCCTATCAATCACTCTGACCTAAGAACACTGGAAAGTTAGACCCACGTTGAAAAGTACAGTTCTCCTTTAAGCCTTCAGTTTGAGCAACGCAGTCGTCAACTGGAGTGACAAATGGGTGTTTACCTCTCCTGCACAGATTATACGATCGTCCCCAGCAGACTTAAACCTTAAAGGCTTCCTCTTCCTTGGGTGTGTGCATCTGTTGTCATCTCTAGCTGTCTTTATCTGCCTGTGCTCACCGCAGAGATGACTTTGCAGGCAGCCCATTGAGTTTGAATGAGGGATCCTCATTATTGTTGGGCAGAGACTCAATAGGAGGCTTTATTGCCTCAGTGAATTGCACATTGCTCTGCGCTCCACACAATTAGCACGCAGTATGCCTGCAGTCTGTTTGTAGAGTCTTGCTGGTTTTAATTTCCCTTCCATGCTAATTCAAGAGTTATTTAAGTTTTGCTGAGATTTTTAAACTGCGAGACAAAATAAAAAAACATTTGTCGTCCTATCTCGCAGATGTCAAAAGACTAAAAGGCATTCAGTGATGCATTCGTGTGTCCGCGTCCAGCATCGTCCGCGGCGTGAGCCACCGGCATCAGGGGTTTTCATGAGTTACACGAGTCCGTCTGCTTTAGCATTCTTTGCTCGATGTTTTATACTTTATTTTCCATGGGATTTATGTGACCTCGCGCAGTTTATATGAATGAAAGACGCGTCGTGAAGCCAAAGTTTGTGTCTGTGTGTGTGTCTGTGTGTGTGAGTGAGACAGAGAGAGCATGAGCATGCCATTTTCTCCTCCTGCCCTGCATCCCTTCTTCCCACCGCGCTTTCATCATCCTCTTTCTCTCCCCTTTCGTCTCTCTCCATTTCCATCCCCTGTCCCAGTGTCTTTCACCATCCTATTTTTACTAAACCGCTAATCCATCCCACCTTCCCTCATTAGTACATTTTCATCTCCTTGCTTATGACCAAACTCTTTCCTCCGTCATTGCTTTGTTCATCACCTGTGCTCTCTTTTACCCGTCTACTGTCACTGACCCTCCCTCCTGCCCGTCCTCCCTGCCGCCGACCCTCCCCGCCGCCGCCTCCTCCCGTCCTTTGATCTATTGATTCCTCACACTCCTCGTCCTCAGCAGACACTTGCTCTCAACAAAACAACACATCCGCTGCTTCCTCCCCTCTAACATATATCATTTATTCTGTCAGTTCCATTGTTTGCCTTGCGGCCATTACACATTATGAGATTATTCGGAGGGCATGCTGCACATTTGAATGACAGCCCAGGTGGGGCGTCGTCTATTATTTAAAGACATCAGCATGTATTGTGGTTTACAATGTGACCTCAGGCTGTCCAGAGCGTGCACAGTCAGCAATAGGAGGCAGTTTCAATAGAGGAAATATAAGAGATGGGAGGTTTTACTGGCTAATAAGCTCACCCCAAAAAAAACACGAAAAAATATCAGTGCTTTTACATCTGCTCTGCATGAGAAATATAATTAAATGCTGCATCATGGCATTTGAAGCAGAGCATTGTGTGAAACTCAGCAGTTTGCATATAAGAACATTCAGCAGCTTTTGTCCAGGCCAAAGTAGCTTTATCGGGTCAGTCAGCAGCACAGTTAGACAGAGCTGATGTTTCAGTCTGACATCTGTCATAACTGTAACTGACATTTGCACGAGGCTGCCAAAACCGATTTTTGCAACCGTGTGGCTTGTTTCTCCTCCCATGTCACTAAAGTGCCCACTCACCCCTCTTGTCCTCGGCCACGTGACAGATTCCCACATGTGAACGCGCGGCATCCAATTTGCACTTTACTCCCAATCAGTCGCCTACGCGCGTTCTGCATCGCTGACACACTCTCCTCCACCTGCAGCGCGCGCAAAGAAAGAGGGAGAGATGTGGAGGTTGGATCTGAAAATGTGATTATAGCATCACGCATTATAACAGCCCACACGAAGCACCGCTGCGGGTAACATGAAAGCGAAATGCCATCGTGAAAAGCTTTTGTTGCCGCGCTTGATAATCATGCTTCTCGTTTTCTTTTTTTCAAAGTATCATGGCTGCGTGATTATTTTTGTGAACACTGACCGAGCGGAAACTCGCCTGACGGAGGATCGATTTAAAAAAAAAAAAAAAGGCACGAGTTTTGAATACAATTCCAAAGTTTCCATTCACCAGCGTCACTAGCAGGTAACCGGTATTCAGTGAACAACGTCGACTGCCAGATGACTTGCTTGCACACTGCAGAGCACGAGCGCTTGCAACATCTCTGCAGCTGACGTCCAGACATGTGCAGTTGTCCTGGGTAGTTACTGCTGAGCATGAAAACTGTGAAAGATCGAAAATGACTTTAGAAGCCTTTGCTGTCATTGTTGCGGGCTTAGATGTTGAGCAAAGAGCAGAGGCACCGTTTCACACAACAAATAATGCGAATGAAGCTCTCTTCTCATCTCTGGCTGGTGCTCAGTCCAGCGTCTCCCGCATTTAACAGGATCCATAAACCTCTGCTTAGCACCGTCCTGCAAGCCCTTCACAGGACAGTAAAATCCAAAATGACACACACTGTGTCCCACTACATTTATTTCAGGGCACACATGAACGATGGTTGTTACGCTCGCTCACTGCCAAGCCGTGAATGTCAACCCTTTAGTTATTAAGAATGTTATAGCGGATCATTGTTGTTGCTTTGGAAACTGAAAGTTAAAGAAATTTTAAAAAAAACGCGCCTTATACGGTTTGTGAGTTTCTTTATGGATTTGAGGTGTCTGTGAATGCATCAGTAAGAGCCACGCTTTCAGTCCGGCCCTAATGGCACTGGTGCTTTAACAGATGTGTTGTTCCGAGTGTTCAGTGTATCGTTAGTTTGTGAGTTATCTACAAGTGTTGTTCACTTTTGTTATCATTGCAATCTAATTACAGCACAGCCATTAGGCTTTCTCACCAACCATCGTGAGCGCAATTTATTTGTACTTTAAGATATTCATGTTCATTTTCGACTCCATTGGTGTGGCTTCCTCACCTGAGTTGCCGGAATATGAATTTGACCTTTTTAACTGTCGCTGACACATTACAACACCGGCCCGTCACAGTAGCTGCGCGGCAAAACCAAACATGTTCACACAAACATGCAACAGCTTTACTATTGAACATATGCAAGTATGTTGTAATGCCTCGCAGCAGTTATCATTGCTACTTAATGATGTTTTTAATCACCGCCCTTAATATCCTATGCTCCCCTATGTATGCTGAAAGTGTCAGAACTCATCTAACACTATTACATACAAATATTTATATTTACTTGCAATTAAGCTGTGACGTGTTTATATAGTCTGTCTGTTTGTCATCAGCACAAAAACTACCAGTTTTCATGAAACGTGTGTGTGTGTGTGTGTGTGTGTGTGTGTGTGTGTGTGTGTGTGTGTGTGTGTGTGTGTGTGTGTGTGTGTGTGTGTGTGTGTGTGTGTGTGTGCGTTTGAGGGAGGGGATGGGGACAGATTGCAGCATGGCCCTGGGAAGAACCAATTAACCCATTGGTTCATCAAATCACTTGAAACATGGATGAATAGAAGTGAATACTCTTCTTCCTGTTTGTCTCCCTCTTCTCTGCTGCCTCCATCCCAACCCCTATTGGGAAGGCACTCCGTTTCCATGGTTACACTCCAGTAGGCAGGGCGTGCGTGTGCGTGTGTAGGTGGGGGTGCCTATGCTTGCATATGCCGTATGTGGTGTGTGTGTGTGTGCGTGTGCGTGAGTGTGTGTGCACGTATGGTGGGGGTTGTAGCAGTGATGAGCATTGCCAAGCTCCAAGGCAAAGAACACACTGGAATACTGGATTTCTACAAATAATACAGGCGGAAGACAATTTCTGAGATGCTGCATCCATACACACACGCACACAGACACACACTCACACACACGCGCACACACACATCAAACTGGCTTCCCTGTCCTTATTCTTTTCCTCTGCATTTGTTCTCAAGAACAAGGATGAGCTGAAGCAGCAGGGTGGAAGGGAAGCCCATCTAAGTACTTTTTGTCCTCATCAGCGTCACTGAAGTCGCAGCCAGTATGTTCTGCCGAATGCCAGCGGCGTCTCCCAGGCTGTACAGTATGGATGGGAAGCCGAGCAAGTACATGATGTCCTCAGTTCTGAGCATCTTTATCTACTGCCTGCATGTCTTAAGCTGATGTTTTTATTTGGGTGGGGGTTCTTTTGTGCGTTTAACGTAACGCATAGGACTGTTTTTATCTGCAGAGGCTGGGGTCAAGCCTGAACACAGCGGTACATTTTTTCCCGAGGCCTTAAAACCACACAGAGAGAAACACGCTCAAGCTACTGCTCTATATCAGCTGTAGGTCACAAGTGTGCATTTGATTCATCTTATCCACTAAAAGACCATTATCATTCATCTGCTAGTGTGTGTCTACGTGTGTGTATACAGCTACTTGCAGTCAAAAGAAATCTGACTTTGTGTGTGTGCGCGTGCGTGTGCGCGTGCATGCGTGTGTGTGAGTGAGCGTGTGCGTGCGTGCGTGTGTGTGTGTGTGCTGCCATACTGCCATACCGCAGTAAAGCAGATTGTGTGGCCCCTGAGCCAGTGAGCTCTGCTTTGACCCCCGTGGGGTTTTCCATGGAAAAGTGAGCCTGGTGAGAGTCCCAACAAAAAATTAATTCCAAGACATCTATGGATTGGCGCCCTCCGCTGCCTTTGGCGCTAGGCCCAAGAGGGGAGGTCGCAGGTGATCGCCGGAGCAATCCAACAACAGACAGAATAGTCAATGGGATTCATCCTCAGGGCACCATGGGTATCTGCGCAGGATTTCATTGCACTCTTCCATTGTGGTTGAGATATTTTAGGCTGCACCCAAGTGGCTGACCAGGAGGCTGACTGGCAGATCGACAGGCATCCGTAGAGCAGCATGATACTTTTCCTGCACAAAAGACACAATGCTTCCATATAAGAGTTCAGTATTCAAAACAGGTCAGATTGTTCGGCTGTAGTGATGATAATTCTATAGATTTCTCTACATCTGACAATAAAATGTCTCTGGCGAAAGCGCCGATTCTGAACCACGTAAGCGTTACATTCTTTATCTTTTTCATCTGCTATAAAAAGCCCACTAAGCTTATTATTATTACTTTAGAATTTAGAGAAGGGGATTATATGGTGAGCCATTCTCACCCTACAGGTCTGAACATTCACCTCATTTTCCTGATTTCCGATATTTTAAATCTGAAGCTCGGTAAGGCTATTTTAGCACTTAATCCATAATCAATGTGTGACACCACAGATTTGTGCAAAGCTTGATACAAGAATCCCATTTACTAAGATTAAATTGAACTTGCATTTGTATTGGTTGTGTTCTAGTGCAGGTGCGTCATCTCGTGATCAAAAAGAACAACAAAATTCTGAAATGTACAAGCCGTGTGAACTACAACACAAACAAAACATAACAATGTTGGATGCGTGATTTCAGTTAATCAACTCCCATCAGACAACAGTTAGTTTTGATGGTTCTAATAACTGCTGCTTTAGAGACATTAAAACTAACCAAAAACCATATTTTGGTCCCGTGTGCAGTCCTTTGTCTCTTCATAATTGGTTTCTAGCAATCAGTCCTGATTACAGAACAATGTACGCAGCAGGTATATTCAGATATGTGCTCTTCTTTGCCGCAGCATAATTTGGGATACTACACATGGAAAGGTATGATAATAGGATACCTACATTAAATCCTACATTTAATGAGTGCACCAGGTTAAACATATCGCAGTTTTTAGCCCGTGGTCATTGTGCAGTGACTGTATTCTCACAGAGATTTAGTCTTAACACCAGATAAATGACCATCGTATGTACGGTAAATAAGAGGTACTTCCCTTTGAATTGAATTAAACACCTATGAATTTCTGCCCATTCCAATATAGTTTTATTTCAAATAAAGTAGAAGGGTTTGGAGTCCAGGCATGTGTCACGGTCAACACGATCCTGTCCCCTTATTGTTTTTCTGTGGTTGGTTTGGAGATTTTCGTTGAATTTCAACGGTGGATTTGGAGCACATGGACGGGGGAAGGTGTTCTGCTTAAAAGCTTCATTGCCGTAGTTGATGCCCGAGCTCACAGTTCCACAAGTGTGCGACTGTATGTGTACGAGCATTTTAATCTCTGTTCCCAACTGTTCAGGCTGTTGAGGAAATATATATATTTATGAAAAGCTTTTTACTTTAATTTTACAGGTCTTATGGCGACCTTCAAATGACACCCGAGAGATGGGCAGATGAGTGCTTTTCCATGTACTGCTGAGTTGGCGTGAATTCACCTGAAGCTAGACAGATTCCATTTTTAGCCCTCCTTCCCCAGCATGGACAGAAGAGCTGTAACACTAAAAGCAGCAGACTTTATTTCAATATTACATCATCCTTGAGCCAATGTTGAATCACTGCGTCTGTGTGTCTCCTCAATCCGGAGGAGGTCCAGGAGACTGCAGGGATTTGATTTTTTTAGAGTTCCTTTCCAACTTTTTTTCATTAAATACAACTGGGAATAATCTTAGGTGATTACTTAAATCTTGCACTCTGGTAAAAAAACAAACAAAAAGAACAGGCAGATAATTATTGATGACCCATTGGAGCCCATTGGATTCTACTAGAATCCATGGAAAATTCATCACTGTTAGTGATGACCTCAGTTCAGTTCAGCCAATAGTTTCAGGTCCTCGTGGTCGCACCATCATCAGGCCACAACAAGCCGCTCAGAGAATAAAGTTGTTAGTTAACGGATACAATGATGAATACATCAGGTATTGTCTTTTCTAGGTCGCTGTGGTTTGAACTTCACTGAGCTGTGTTAAATCAGACTGGATTTTCATCTGTTCCTTTTCACCAAGGAGACATAATCAAAATGAGCAGTGTTTGCCTGGTTCCCTTGGTGGATATCCAGAGGGCCAGCAACATAGCAGCACAATAAAAACAGGATATTAACTGAAGGAGCAACTTCTTACCTCCTGAGAAAGCAGTGGAGGATTTATGGATACAATCAGCTTCCATTAGAAAGCAGAATATGTGCATGTGTGTCCTTGTCTGCCTTATTGTAGAAAAGGAATGTGGGACTAATTAAAACATTAAAGCGATAGCAATTAAAGGATAGTTTTCAAAGCCACCTTTTTCAGTGCTAGCAGTCGTTTAGCCACAATTTTCAGCCAAACCGTAGCGTTTGAACACTCCAGTGGACCTACAGGTTCTATCATGCACATGAGCGTCTGTAAGACTATCAAGTAAAGTAGTGCTGAAAGAAAGCATATGTGCTCAGCAAATCTAAAGGTTAGCTAACATGACGTCACTGGATATCACGGAGGAAATGAAAAAGGCTGACCCTTTCTGCAGGCAGCTCTTACGTTTAGCAGTGGAAGTGCATATGTGTCCAGTTACTGTGGCCTCTCCTCCCCTCGGTAGCTCACATACTGACTCTCTGTTTCTGTGGGCTTTAACACTCATTACTTATTTAATTGCAGGACTGTAAAGACATCATGAATGCTCGGCGCAGAGAACCTTGAAAGACCAGCGTCTTCCGCAGCTATCCATAAAAGCAAGGAATCTCTGTCGGTCTGTTCGATCGTCTGTCTCTCACACATCTCGGGAACCGCTCATCCGACCTACGTCACATTTGACAAGTGTGGCACTGGGGATTCGGAGGAGCGTGGTGTCGAATCTGGTGAACGGTTTTGTGGCTCTGGGGGATGGAACGTTGTGTCGACCCCAGGATTTGTGGTCGCTCTGATATTTGAATGCGCATGTATTCGACAAAGGTGGAGTGACTATGCTTCGATTTTCACCGGCGTGTATTTTTTTTTTATGAGCGTGTGGGTTGTTTCATTCATCATTAGTATGACGGTTTTATAAGCAAGCTTTTGCCACGTAACACATGGCTCGACTATTAAAATATCTTTATTCCCCTGTAAATGTTGTCAAACTATGCAACGTTAATTAAATGGCAAACGTCAGCTAAAATAATAGCTACCATTTCCCTTTTCTCCTGTAATCTTAAATGTTATGTACCCCATAGTTGATGATTCTGTTTATCCCATTTTACTGTTCACTAGCCAGATTCCAACATGCTTCAGTTCAAACTTTAGTAGGAACTCTTTTAACACAAATGTATGTACTATAATCAAGATCACTATCAATATGTCGACATATTGCTCGCCTCAGTTACACAGATGACTCAAAACGTTGGCCAATATTAAGCTGAATGCAGCACGTAGATATTTGGTTGCTCTACTCTACCACTACAAATAATATTGTGTCTGTGTTCTGGCCTAAATTTTCTTAGTCATTAATGTAGTTCTCCTACCAGGCTGAGCAAGCAGTCTCAGTAAATATAAAAGCACATCTATAATGCAGAAACAGCGATCAACCATCAAGTGTTACTTAATTATTCATAGTTCAGATCATCTGTTAACTTTTATGAAAATGGACAAGATCCTTCTCTCCCAGCAAAGGTTACAGAAGAATCAAAGATTCTATCAAGCCAAAATTACCACAATCACCAACAGTCACCTCAACTGTTTTAATCAGACATGGTTTATTAAGGTAGGAATTTTCACAAGCTTATTTCCCTGTTTTCCGCTCTGCGCTAGTTTATTTAAAGTGCTTTCTATGTTTTTGGTACTGAAATACTAGAAATATGAGCCTCACCAGCAGCTAACCAGATCCCATATATATTTAAATCCTCGGTCTCTCAACATTTATTGGTAAACTATGGCTTTAATCTTCAAGGCAAGGCAACTTTTAAGCATTCATTTATATGTTATATTATGTCAAATACAGTTGTGTCTGTTCCGAGTGTAGGAAAAAAATGTTACACTAACGTGACACTGCAGAGTGTATACTCCCACCATGGTTCATGTAATCCTTGTTTCCTGAAAACGGCTGGATATGCTCCAAAAATTTAAATTGTTGTATCTCAAGTTGTATCTTGCCCAATGCTACACCAAGTGTCGTTGAAGCCTGTTAGTTTTTGCATATTCCTGCTCACAGACGGAAAAAAAATGACCCTTCAAGGTCAATATCGAAACCGAAATGTTTTCGATTTTCAAAATAGCAATAGTTATTTTTTCCTTTTTAAAAAGTTGTTTCAGGGTTGAAATTGCAAGGTAGTAAACATCATTATGCTTCCTTTATTTTGCATCCTGCTCCATCCTTTTGCATTGTTAATGGGCCTAGTGTCAAAAATGTCAGAATTCTGGAACGACTTTGTGATCCTACATTACAATGAACTGAATACGATTAGAGGCTTCAGGTCTATGGTGGAGTAAACGAGATTAGTTCCCTTGTTTGTCATTTTATCTCAGCAGACCACAGCAAATCAATAACCTCAAATTGCTCAGCAGAGGGCCTGGCGATGTGAGAAGAAAGAGGCCTTTGAGGAATGACGCTGGTTGATTGGTGCTTTTAGATCTGTCTTGCGTGGAGTAGATTGTTCTGCCGCAGATGTAGAGGGCAGGATTGCAACTGGTAACAGAATTTGTACGTGTGCATTAGCTTGCGTTTACGTGTGTATGTGTGGGGGGGATAATGTTTCATGGTGTTTAGACAGACTAAATTAGGGCTATTAGGAAACATCCCTGCAGTGTATTATTAGAGAGTGTTGGTTTGCCGCCGCACCACCAGATCAGAGATGCTCCAATTTCAGTGTCAAACACAATATTCATTGTGAGTGAATTCAGAAAATACACAAATTTACACAAATACACAAATGCTAATTTAAAAGCTAGTCATACTATATTGTATTATATGATGCTGCTATTTTTCTGGCTGCCCTCATAAATGGGCTGAAAACCTGAGCAAGGGTGTTTACATTTTTAACACAAGCACTTCAAGAGCAAATCAAACACTTAACCAAGTGCTTGTCTGCTCCTCAGCTTTATTATTTGCATATGACACATAAGTTATTAGAGAGAGAGAATGAACATAAAACAATGCTGTGAGCTGTTGTGCGTGCGTGTGTGTTTGTGCGCGTGTCTGACTGTCTGTGGTGTGTTGCATTATTGCGCATCTTCAAAGGGCCTCATTGACTTTATGGCTGATTAATGACATTAACTCATGGAAGAGCTGCCATTAAAGTGTAAATGTTTAGTGAGCCGATCGCAAGGCTTGATGCACGATGAATACACAATACAATGTAAATGGAGTCCAAGTGCATTTTTTGCACAGGCGTTAGCATGTCAGCACATTGCAGCGAACAAGGTGGTGTGCGGCGCATCAACATTTTCCACACAGCCGCAAAATTTAAATTACAATGACTGAAAGCATCCAGGGGCGACACGGTGGTGCGGTGGTTAGCACCGTTGCCTCATAGCAAGAAGGTCGCAGGTTCGACCCCCTTTCTATGTGGAGTTGGCATGCTCTCCGTGTCTGCGTGGGTTCTCTCCGGGTACTCCGGCTTCCTCCCACCTCCAAAAGCATGCTGAGGTTAACTGGCTACTCTAAATTGACCGTAGGTGTGTGTGTGAGTGTGAGTGGTTGTATGTCTTTCATGTGGCCCTGCGATGAGCTGGCGTCTCGTCCAGGGTGTACCCCGCCGCTCGCCCATTCGACAGCTGGGATCGGCTCCAGCACCCGGAATAGCCGGAATAAGCGGAAGACAGTGAATGAATGAATGAAAGCATCCAAAATGTGCATCCAAAATGTAAAAGTGTTGAAAGAGTGTAGTTGCGCTTGTGTTGGTCTGTTTTGACTTTGAGACATGATGTTGTTGTTTTTTTAATGCTAATTATGTCGTCTTTGCTGCTTTGTACTTTCTAGATGTAAAATAGCTGGTAAGCATGAGCTAATTAGGCAGCACAGTTTCAAAAATAAACAGAAAATCTATGTTAACTGAAGCAGGAAGGACACAAGCAGAAGCAAATCTGCAGTATTTTATACTGGTCCAATAAGGACCAGTCTTGCAGTTTTTCATATCTAATTTTTACTTAAAAATAAAAGCTGCAAAAAAAAAAAAAATAGCTGGAAATATCGAGGAAGCTACAACTGGGAAAAGTTAATGAAATGTCAAGAGACTGTTTTCATTAAGTGCGTGTTGACTATAGATAGTAGCTTGATATCAGGTCTCACTGTGTGCGGCCATTCAAAACCAACTAACTGCTACAGTAACAACCAATCTTGAGGACAGTTCCTGACAGTCCAGAGTGAACAGCTGAATAAAGCTTTTTTCCTAAGAGAATGCAGCACATTGGCTGAAGTGCTGTAATTCTGTTGTTTCTTTTTTTTCCCCCCAGTTTTTTCCTTGTCGCTGTGGAACATGCACTTAAAATTTGATTTCACAGAAGTGTTGTTCCATTGAAACTGAGTGATGGGGGACATTTTTTTACGACATGCTGAGCAGAGAGCAGACAGAACAACATGTCTAACTCGTCTCATACCTCCTAAACTCACACTTCCTTTAAGTCATAAAAAGTTTGTTTGTGGTGTATGTATATTTTTCTGATTCGCTTGATAATTCAGACATGTACAGTACATCATTACACCTATTGTTTAGTTTGCGTCTCAGACACAGAGGCTTGAAATATACAGTATTAGTGTTTTTACATATACGTATCTAAAACACATATATTAACGAAGTATTACGAGGTTAATGTATAACATAATGCACCATAAGCTAACTTGAATTCTGACAATGATCGGGCTCCGTTAGCATAGTTACATGTGTCTGCACGGTTCCTGTTATCGCCCATTTCCTTATTCTTGTGCTTGTGTCCTTAAAACGAAGATGCTATTTCCTCACAGTTCCATGTTGGCTCGAAGCCAAAATGCTGCGATAGTCATTCAGAATGCAGCGAGCCATAGTGACAACGGGGTCTGCTTCTCGTCTTTGATTGATCGATGGCGTTTTCCTACAAAACAGGTGACAGAATCGAGTCAACTACATTCCTACCTAATGAAAAAGAAGCCACTGCAGGCCCCGCTATTAACAGTGTGAGGAGCATCACGATGTAGTTTTCAAAACTTGATTCTTCATCTTTGTAGCCTCTGCCAGTCAGCGATAATGATGAGTGGAGGCCAGCTCTCTAACTTTTATAACTCTGTTGTCTCGATGAGAGCAAACTGGGTCTTTGAGCCGGGGATGGATGCTCTTGTTTCCAGGGCAACGGCCACAAGGGAATGTTCGACTGAAGACAGATCAGATGGAGTACAGTGGAGATTCTAGTCCAAACCAAAATATCCTCACCATTTTAATGTTGTGTTCCTCAAGCACCCGCAGTATCATGCTAATGTAATTGTTTTTCCTTCAAATGTGACTCTTGGTTTCCTTTCTGCGAAAATTCTTAAATTGGTGCAACTCCACAGACCCATTTTTTTTACATTTACTTAGAAAAACAAAATTATAAGACTCATTAAAAGGCTTTGGGCAATATATTTTCGAGCACGATGTAGAATAGAGAATCATCAGTCAGCTAGACTCATAAGCCATAATTACCGCCCTCTCATTGTTTTCTTTGTGCAGAGTGCCCATTTGGCAATGGTCGACACGCTGATGATGGCCTACACGGTGGAGATGGTGAGCGTGGAGAACGTGATGGACAGCGTTCGTCAGTACTCGTCGGGCATCACTGAGGCGGAGACGCCTTACGACACGGAGGACGCGGTCACCACGTGGATCAACAAGGTTACTGTCGGCGTCCAGTATATCGTGTGTACAGACGCGTGCGGAGGGCAGCACCAAATGTGCAAACTGCCACCCGAACTTGTGAGAGCGCCAGGTCGAGTGCTCAAATGCGGTTTTACAAAGCACGTCATTACTGGGGATGTTTATGTTTGCAAACAAATGGGTCATTAATGTGTCTACCGATTGTGCTGGTGCTGTAGATGTATATCAAACACCGGTGGTAAAAAGGCTTTTGCTTCCTAATTTGCTGTGTTTTGCTCTAATCCAGCTACAATCGATTATCAAAAGGTCTACAGACACCTCGTAATCCAGGCCTGCATCCAAACCCATTGTTCAGCTATAAACATAACACGAGTAAACACACAAAAGTCAACCTGAAAGCAAAACTCCAGTGCTGATTATTTTACTAAACCAAACAACTTTCTGTACCCTCCTCTGAAGCCTGCAGAGTGTGTACAAAACAGATTCTTTAAATTACAGACTAATAATGGGCTTCTGTGTGTCACTGTGCAAGAGCGACGAGGAAGTAAACCCACATTCATGACATGAAAAGCACTCATCAACAAATGTGGATTGCACTGTTTGAACCTACATGTGCTGTCTTTAATGGATTATTCTCAGTAATGATTAATCCGTTGATCATTTTCCGGTCATCATTGGTTATTGGGTCTAAAAAATATCAGAAAAGTCAGTGTATCTCACATCCTAAAACGTCTTGTTTTATTCACAAACCAAAGATGTTCGGTTTACTGTCATCGCGGAAAGAACCCAGGGAGTCTTCAGATTTAAGAAGCTGGAATTAGAGAATTTTTATGTCACATCTTGAAAAGAAAACGCTCATGATTAGCTGATTAAGTGTGTAAGTGTAAAGTAACATCACCGCCTACATGTGCAGATGGCGCTGACTTCCTCTGAACTACAGCTCCCAGTCTGTTTACATTCTTCTGCTAGGAACAGCGGGCTGCTGCCAGCTCTGAGCTTTACACACACACGCACACACACACACACACACACGCTCTCACAATGGCTAACAGAGAGAGGGGTGTGGTCGTGGAGTCCTGCTGGCCAGACATATGGCTCTCTGCTGGAGTGCGGCTGCATTCCAATGGTCCAAAATTCACCAGATTAACAACTGATTCCTGATTTAGCTTGATCAATAAGAAGCCGTCCAAAGTGCAGGATTAGATTAGATTAGATTCCATTTGTTTTCATTTAACTCAACTTGACTTCATTTGGATTTCATTTGAATTTGATTTAAGAAGTAAAACCCCTCACCTCATGTGTATTTAAATGCAGAACTCTGTTGCAGTCCTTGTTATTCAGACCACACTCATAAATGAAAATAAATTGAATCATAGAGCCATAATTATTGTATAATTCCTATTTATGCAGCATGTAATGCAATGCCCCTCCTATTACGATAGAAACTATGCAGCCCCACTGTAAGTTCAGAAAAGGACTGATCTAATTTTTGAATTCACTCTTTGATGCTACTGAACCTTCAATCCATATTTCAGGTAAATGAGTATCTGAAAGACATTGTGGCTCAGGAGCAGAGGAAGAAGGAGACACAGAGTGGGGATCCTGCTGGAAGTCCTCGGGTGAGTTCATCTCTTATTTCTTCTTTCACAAAAACACAAAAGACGGTAAAATCCACTTTGGGAATTCACCGACGCGTTCTGTCACAGATATTTATCCCAGACACATATTAAATATATTAAAAACACTGCTAAATTTGGAGAGAGAAAAAAACAACTCTACTTTACGAGAAGGGTGAAGACTGGCTCTAGGTGGTTTTTGGCTTTTAATGTCCCTCATGATGGAAACATCTTTTGTGAATAAGTTAAAGTGTTTAAAATTGGTCACCTGGAATAATCTGATTCTTTTGCTGAGGTCATATCGCAAAGAAAAACATGGCTTGCAGTAGCAGCAGGTGTAATTCTACATATGGTAGTGCATAATATAGACAGTAAAGTGAAGTATCTGCGTCATATATTGCAGATCACGTAAATAAACATGTTAAGGGATAATCAGCTTTATTTTATTTTGAACGCAACAGAGGTTAATATTTTTGGTTCATTTAATGTTCCTCCAGGTCTCCAGTGCCGGGGTTAGGATTAGTTTAATGTAATCAGTTTATGTCACGTCATAATCTGGGAGCACTTTCCTCAACAGAACTTAAGCTGTTAAAATCCAGCTTCCTTCAAAGGAAGACTCATTTGTCTGATCTTTATTCTTTATATTTAGGGTTTCTACAAAGTCGGGAAAGTTTGGAAAAGGCTTAATTTAGCTTGGGTTTGGATACCCTTCCTGAAAAAAATGATTTTCAAAATAACCTGGTGTTTTATCGACACAATCCCCTGTGGAAAAGAAAATCTAATTTTTGAAATGAAATAGTCACATATGTTTTTTTGGCATTGGCATTGAAATTCGGTAGCTTTAAAGTGACCATGTTGTATATGCGCTGCTTGTAAGATCAAAAAAGAAATACATTGATTGCTATGGCTATAACGAATCCCTGTAAACTTCATTTTTGAAATTCACATTCAGAATGACCTATTTTTAGATTTGACAAAGGCTGCCAGAGTCTGGACATTTTTGGATGTGGTACTTAAAAAGTCCTGAAAATTTTTTTGCCCTTAGCGAGCGGCCTGAACCCTGCATTTAATATATGAGAGGCAAGACGCAGTCAGGCTGCATCTGCAAATTCACAAGTTAGGAGTGAAATCTTTGCTTTATTCACGCTGACTTTGCAAGCGTTGCTCATTAACTTCGTGCCTCAGCAAACACACTCAGTCCTCTCCAGTGTGATTAAGCCAGCGGTCATTTAATGGGAGGTCACCCATGTTGGGGGCCAGCCTGCAGTCCACATATGTGATATAACCAATGGCGCTATGACATGTCTGCCATTAGAGAGACTGTTGTTGACTGTTTGTATGTGTGTTTAAGTGTGCTTATCCATGTATATTACATTTTTGGGAGTAATCTTTAATGCCTGCATTGCATTTGCAATAAATCTCACATCCGCTTATAAATATTTCATTATTGCGAATTTTCTTCCAGCAAAAATACCACAACAGAGCCATTTGTAACCACCCATATTGGTACATTAGATCTTTGCTTGTAGGTGAGGATTTTGCGCGCGTGTGTGTGATAAAATGTGTAATGCATGATTTGAATACACGCAAGGATGATACGTAATGGAATAAAGGCCTGAGTGCGTCATCTCATCATGTGTCACGTCGGGATCAGGAAGCGTTCATGATTTTTTTAAGCATTGGAATACTGTCACAAGTTTCAGTGACCCCTGAAAGTCAATGTAACCTCATAAATATTGCTTAAAAAGCTTGTCTAATTACTTCTGCTTGCCACCCATGCCTTCCCAACACTCATCTCTCCATCATTTCCTCATCAGTTTACCTCCTTGCCCTCCCTGATGTGTCATGCTCCCGTGACTAGATCCTTTCTGTCACGTCTGTCATGCAATACGTCACGACAACACCGTCGGAGATGCTGCTTCATAGAGGGTGATAAGGTTTACCGAAGGGGAAACGTTGCAACCTTGCCCCATGTGTTTTAGCCTGCAGAGAGCTGAAATGGAGCAGTGCTCTGTGTGTGTGTGTGTGTGTGTGAATAAAACTGTGAAGCCAGATAGAGAGAAGTGGGGTTGTGTTACTGTCCTGCTGTG